>CM035174.1:105600905-105742216 GCA_020205615.1 Panax quinquefolius | reverse complement strand
TGGATAATTTGTGGTCGTGATCTTAATGAATACACAATTATCTTTGGTAGTAGTCATGGATAATTTGTGGATGTGATACTTATGAATACTACGATTATCTTTGGTAGTAGTGCATGGATAATTTATGGTCGTGATCTTTAATGAATACCACGATTATCTTTGGCCGTAGTGCATGGATAATTCGTGGTGGTGATGATCTTAACAAATATCCTTGACACACGTAGTGCGGGGATGATTCGATGATATTGATTAATTATTGGTGAGTCAAATGATGAAATATTAATTCATGGATGTGGTAAAAGTCATCTTTGGTAGTAGTGCATTGAGAGACTTGGTATGATTATGACCAAGGATTATTGACCGGTATAATCATGTTAGTAATTGAAAAACACGAATATCCTTGGCGTTGGTGCATGGATAATTCGTGGTCGTGATATCTTATTAAAAATTGCGTCTCGGCATTATTTGTTTTCACGAGTTGTATATCTTTGGCACTTTGTAAGTGCGAAGATGAATTGTTAATGAATATCTTTGGTAGGATTAGAAGATGAATTTAATATTTTTAACGATAAAGGTATTCAAGGTATCCTCACCTCTTTATCATACCAGTACGTACCACAATTTGGTGAAATTCCATAAGGAGGAGATTGTGAGACCCCAGATTTTATCGATAAAGATTTAAATTTTGTGAAATAATTTTTAATATTATGGTGTGAATTTGAGATAATATTATAGTTGTGGGTAGTATTTATAAATTTTTACAAAGTATGCAAGTGGTTATATTATATTCGATTGGTGGGGAATATTCGGTTTAGCGAGGGAATATTAAATGCAACTACTCAATCATTGTTGGACCCTACCTTGAAATTATTGTCGGATTGAAAGAAAGCAAAAATATTTTTATTGAAATAACGGCGGAAGTTTTCTGGTTGATCTTGTTGAACTACTTCGGTAGTAAAAATGCGATGTCATATGTAGTTGCGTAGTAGCTTACGGTATTGATTATTAATCTTATGTGTGAAGTCAACGGTTTGATTCCATTATTGCCGATTAATAATATGAAATATTATAGCGATAATGACGTTTTGTTTTATTATTATTATTAGCGTAATAAAAGCGAAACATCTTTTATATAAAACAAAATACTTTATTAAAGTTATTCTATAAATAGAATATATTATATTTTATTATGCATAGTGTTGCGTAGTATTTTTAGTATTATTTTGCATAATGTTGCATAGTGTTTGCATAGTAAAATGTTTTTATATAAATAGAATATATGATATTTTATTTAAAAGATTTTGCTTTAAATATGGATAAAATCAGATTAAAGTAAATCAATCTGGACCATTAAATGGATTAATTCTTATGCACATTATTTTCCGATAAATAGAAGCTCTTTCCTTCATTATTTTTATCTGAATTCTTTGAAACTCTAGAGAGAAATTATAGAGAAGCTATATAGAGAAAATCTATAGAGAAAGAAGAAGAGTAATACGGTACTTCTTTACTTTGATATCCGATTGTCTTTTACGGTAAGGGATATTATTTGTTGTGCCGTAAAGGGTGTTATTCTTTCTTATTCATGAAGAGAACACATTATTCCATTCATTATTATTACATTGGAATAACTTTTGTAAAAGTGGCGTACCCTATACATAACCTTTATATCGCGGTATACCTATACTTAGTGAAATCCTTATATTATTCCATTCTTATTTATTACTGTTGGAATAACTTTGTATCTGTGAATCCCCTATACTTGGTGATCTTTTTACATTATTCCATTCTTTATTATTACATTTAGAATATCACATGCGTGTGTTTTTACGGACACAGTTTTATTGTTTATTATTCGCATTTATTATTACATTTGGAATATCACATGCGTGTGTTTTACGGGACACAGTTCCGTGTTTATTATTGACATTTATTATTACATTTGGATCATCACATGATTGTGAATTTCACGACACGGTTGGTTATTATTATTCTATTGGAATAACTTTTATACATCTTAATCTAGCATCGTGGTGATTTCTTTTGTTATTCCATTCTTTATTATACCAAGTTGGTTAAAACTTTGACTTACATACTCCATGAAATTAGTAGAATATCTTTGATATTTGCGTTTCATCGATATATCTTTTCATGGAAATATTCTTTTGATTATTCTTGAATTTAACTCTAAAAGCAGTATCGTGTTGACAATTTGGACGTTAATAATTCACGGATTAAATAATTCTTGAACTTGTTTTATTGAATTATTATGTCATTGTCATCATCCTCATGTTATATTATGTTATCTTTGGCTTACGTGCATAGATGAACTTAGTATGATTATGGCCGAGGGATCATTCGGTATAATCGTGGCTTGATATAAATGATGTGACAAAAAGTCCTCGGTGGCACTGTAATGCGATGATGGATAGTTTTGGTATGATTATGACCGAGGTGATTCGGTATAGTCATGACCATTGATAATTTGATGAAAATCCTTGGTGGTAATGCGAGGATGATTAGATATTGTGGTTTATTCATTAAAGCTGAGTCTTAGTGATAAAAATTGATGAAAACCTTTTAAAACCTAAAAATAGTAGACTTTATTTTCTACTTGACTCTTTTAATGGATTGCGTATTTCACCGCATGCGATAAAGCTGGTTGTCTATTGTATTTTATCGGTTTAACATTGTTGAAGACTATTGATAATTTATTACGCATTATCTTAGTCGTAATATTTCTTCTTTGGGCTAGTTGAGCTCACCCTTTCTTTCCTTTGTTCTCTCTTGGGGAATGAGAATATAAATTTGGGACGAGTTGGGGGAAGCAGTGATGGTCTGAAGATAGCATTAGTAGTCCTCATTATTACGTGAAATAGTGTGATAATAATTGTAATGAGGACTCTTGAGTATGGATATTGTCTAAATGACAATATTCTATTAGAACTCTCGGTTTATGTATTGTCGTATATTCTGCGATAGATGTATAATTAAGTTTGTATTTGAATTTATGTACCGTATAAGTGGCGACCCAAGATGAGTGATGTATACCTAATTTTAGAGGCGTCGCGGTGACCTAGGACAAATAGGACAAGGATCGATAGTGACCATTGACTTACCACCCTTGGTAAAATCAATATAGGATCATAGGATTTGTATACCACACGGGGTAACAAATAAGTGAAATTTTGCCATCGAATGGCGTGAGTCTACCATACCTCCTTACACCATTGTGACCTTAGGACCAAATAGGACCGGGATCGATAGTGAAAAAGTGAATGTGGATGAGCCACCGAAAAATCTGTCCGTCTTGACTCCGGTTCTTTCATGAATATCCTGCTAGGAAGCGCTTTATAGGCCAACAACTTGGTCGAATGATGCCACGAGATGTCTTTGTGAGTTTCAGAAGAACATACTCTACGCCGGATGGAATCAAATGTTTGAGCAATGATGACGAAAAAGGTCTTTCGATAAAGATTCTCATCAATGAGAGCAAAATTGACACTCTTGTACTTGATCTTCTTTAGCCGGCATCTGATCTGAAGGAAGGACACCATATGCCATCAAAATTATAAGCATCCGTAGTAGCCAACCGATAATGCATCAAGAAACGAAATTGTTATTGTGATCGACCCCTTGATAGCTTTCTTTGTCTTGATGTCAAAATAGAATATCCATCTGCATACAATGTCCACGAGCTCGCCTGTGAAGAAGCGCAGCGGCTTTGTCGGACTCTCGGCTTCTCTTTAACTATTATCGACGAGGAAAGAATTGTTCGACCATAATGTCAATGACCTTGGAAATACTTAAGAAGTGTTGGTTCCAAGAGTGCGACTATAGATTTGCTTTGGTGGCAGAGTCCTTTACATTGCTGGCGAGAACACTTTCAGCGAGTGCCTTTTGCATTCTCGGGTGAATATATTCTTGAATTGCTCTCCTAAATACATTTGTGCCATAGTCAAGAACCCCTAGGATGAGGTACCCTCTTGGATGCTTAGGAATATGGGTGCATTTTGTGTCTTTGAATCTGAACACTGTGACCTGAGGCGGGCATCTCTCAGAAGAAAGTAGTATGTATCTGGCGGTGTGCCTTAGTGGACTCTCGGGAGTGTAATTTACGGATCTGCCGGTGAAACTCTACATCGCGGTGGTGAGGATACTTTAAAGCGAGAATGTCTTATTGTGATACGAGGTGCATACTCCTGGATCGGTCTCTTCGTCTGCTGCTGTAACCATAATCCCAAAACCGATGAGGTAGAATACCCTTCTTGATCAATTAGGAAAATGGTTGTTGAATCTTCATCTACTGCTTGACCGACCATAATCACGAAGACCGATAGGGTGGAGTACCCTCTTGGACAATTAGGAAAATGGTGTTGGGTCTTCATCTCTACTCTGCACTACGACCATAATCACGAAGACCCGATAGGATGGAGTACCTCTTGATCGATTAGGAAAATGGGCATTGGGTCTTCATCTACTATGCTCAGACCATAATCACGAAGACCAATAGGGTGGAGTACCCTCTTGATCGATTAGGAAAATGGCGATTGGGTCTTCATCTAATCTGCTTCAGGCCATAATCACGAAGACCCGATAGGGTGGAGTACCTTCGGATGCTCGAGAATATGGTTCTTTGGTCTTCTTTGGTCGTGAGGATCACCTTGAGACATTTCCTCAAAGTGTATAGACTACTTTCCAACTCGCGGTTGTCCATCTTTAGGCGTACCACATCTTTCGAATTGGACATAATTGAGCGCTTTGTCCCTCGACTTGGCAATCAAGAAGAATCTGCACAACTATATCCTTGCTCTCTTTCCATTCATCCTCGCTCCACCGGCCATACATCCTCGCTCCCGCTCAAGAGAACCTCCAAAGCTCCATCCGCCGTCCATCATCTTTATTATGCTTTGACTTGGTCTGGGGAGTTCTAGGTGGGGTGCCTTTTACTTGCCTTGGCCATGATCATGCTCTTTATCGACCAACAAAGACTGACCATCTTGAACTTCATCGGCGGGATCTCGACGAGAACCCCACGATTGGTGCCATAACTTCCGATGTAGAACAATTTGGAAATATTGTGATTGATAGCTCAAGAACACTAAACGCCTCCTTTCTAAGCGCCAATGTTAACGCCGGGATCTTTTTGAGAGTCGATCACGTAAGTCGCCTTGATCTGCACGATAAACACAATCAACACCAAAAGCAGCAATTTGGACCGAGTCGGGGATAACTTCGAGCGTGAGAGTCGATGTCGGTGTTCCTGAGGTTCCTGATGGAGGATGTAATGTCTAGTGTATTGAGAGAGAGATAATAATTCTCGGTTGTGTGTATGTGATTATGAATGAAGCCGTGCACTGCTTGTGTAGACCTCCTTGCTATGATACATTCTGAGGACACGGTTTACCCACGCCACTAAACCTCTCGACACTGTTAATCCCATCCCTACGTCCATTGTTGTGTTGTCGATCCTTATTAATGCCATGTAAGATAACGATCGGCCCGTATATCTTCATCATCATTACGAATTCAAAGATGTAGATATTTAAGTATATGATGGGTCGACCCTTTGATTTGGTTCGATATTAGAAGGACTTAACAAAGATAATAAAGTGACTAGATCGATAATGTGACACCCGATAGTGAAGACCCGATGAACTAGCGAATATGTAGGCCCGATCCATTCGATTGATAAGAGAAATATCACGAACCAACAATTAATATTCAACTGGACTTGCATTTCATATTTTAATTTGCCCAATTTCTTTAACATGAAAATATTTACATATATAGTTTGATTAGAATGCCACAATTAGTAAATAGTGGTACAACTAGTTACAGCTGAAGTTGCGGAAGGTGAGCTTATTGTATTTTCTACTACTTGTTAGTTAACAATACGTACGTTCAAGTGCACAGCTAGCTTCCCGGCCCTATCATGTTTGATTAAATTAACTTGGAAAATTTACTACCCAAATTAATTGTGTATTAATTAATTGTGTACGTCATGTTACTGTGTAAGTAACTTTTTCTTCTACTTATTCATATCATAGATGTATGTATAACATGTTGGAAAAATATGAATAAAATATAAGATTCAAATATAAAATAAAGAATGACAGAAATTTGACTTATCGAAGTAGATCAAATTATGTTGAAAGTGAGGCGTGCGTCTTGTTTAATCTTAAGTAGAAATTTAAGCCCCGGAGAACTTTTTCTCGATCTTAAGGTCATTGGCGAAATTCTACTCCGAGGATTGATGGCTCTTCATCACTAACCAATACTAGAAATAGTTGAATGACCGAGAACAACTTTTAATTTTCTCTTTACTCGAACTCAAAAATTATACCATATATATATGTATTATCAATTAATAATAATCTTGTATATATATTGACTATATGAATATGGGCAACTAATCTATATATATATATATATATATATATATATATATTCACATTCTCGCTTCTTAAAAAGATCCATTATCTATGAATAGACTTATCTTCCTTTTATATATCCATGAAAATAATGAAATACTCGATAATATAGAACGGTAGAATATAGCAGCGGTAATATAAAATTAATATCCCGATAATGAGTATTTAATATATGAGCGATTTACAAAATTTTCATAAATATATTAATTATAACTCATTTAATTTACTCATTAAACTCTTTTAATGGTATATCACCAAAATATATTAATATATTTATTTTTATTTAACTTTTTAATATATTATTTTTGTATAAAATCAACATAACAAACTTTTGAGGAGTATTCATAACTTATTTTTAGCACAATTTTGTTAGTAAGTTCTAATAATTTCATAGATACATTAATAGCGATATTAATTGTGGGTAATAGTTGTGGTTTTGACTTTAAACTCCTTTTATTAATTATTAATTTGTTTATTTATTTATTTCATTCTTTTAATAGCATATGTTAACGCCCAAGATCTTTCTCCGTCCCGATCACCGAAGGCGCGTCTATATCACCTGATTCAACAAATCGACACAAAAGCTTGGCTGGCGCGACCGTCGAGGATAGCTCGGCGTGAGAGTCGATCTGAGGCGATCACAAGGTCAACAATGGAGAAAATATTATCTAGTGTGCGAGAGAGATAGAATAAAATTCTAATAATGAAATGTGTGTATTCTTACCCTCTTATGTGATCTTAGCCCCATGCATACTCCACTCTCGGGTTTATCGTGCCACCCACCACCTCGACACCTTTTTCCCCTCACTTGGGTCACTTGGTAGAAAGTAAAGCGTCTACCTTCACACCCTCTATTCTTTGTTTGCCCTGGCATAGGTCATTGAGTCCATCCTCATTAATGCCGCCATGCGTGAAGTGGCGAACCTGATAGTCAAGCGTCATTTGGCATAATGATTCTTGGTGAAAGTTGGGTTAAGTGATAATTTGTATAATGGGCGATATAATGACTAAGCCCGAATAATAGAAATGACCCAGTGGCCGGATCGACCATGACTTAACATAACATGATCGAGGAGGAGCCGATAATTTCGGCCCAAAGGAAAAGGATTATGGCTGACATTACCCCTAGTCTTATATTAAGCGGGGTGTTTAATGAAAGACTATAAGCGATATAGGCCGAGGATGTAACCAACTATGATAAGTCATAAGAGATCCAAAGTGAAACTTGCAAAGCCCATCAAAATCGATCAAATTGTATGTCATGAAGTGAGAAGCCCGATAGGCCTTGAAGCCCACGAAGGTGAAGATATTTAGGTCTAAAGCGGATGAAACCTCTTCCATTCATCATCATTGCGATTGAATTAAATGTGCCGCCCTTAATTACAGGTACAATTTGTCGATTATAAAGGTAAACTTTACAATTAAAGCGGTTTTACTGCTTTAATTCAAAATTTGAACCTTAGAGCTTTCTTCTTCTTCTGCAAATTTCTTTCTCTGCTTCACAAAATCGAAACAATGGTGGCCAAAACCTCTGGCGAACTCTCCTGCCCGTGCGACTCCCATCGCATCGTTTCTCTGACCCGAACCCTAACGAGAGGGTTGAGTTCTAACCCTCGATCAACCACCATGGGGGAAACCCTTCTCGACCTCCTCTACCTTACGATTTCTTGAGGATGGGGAACAATTTCCTAATGCCGACATCAGTTCCTCGGTAATGGAATCTAAAATATGCATACTCGGGACTCGTTATGATTCACGACATATGCTGCGATAAGGGCCCCTGCTCGAAGGCGTATGTATCGTGACCGGACGGTTGGGTGCCGTACTGTCACTCTTACGGAAAAGGGGTTACTACCTCTCCGTGTCTTCATCATTACCCTTTTAGGGTTTATAGGAGTGGGCTTCGCCCGATTAGTGCCAACTCCTACATCCACATCTTGGCATTTATTGCCTTTTGCCGTGAACTAGGGATTACTCCCTCTGTTGATATCTTCTTCACCCTCTTTTCTGCTTTGGTAGGTCTAGAGAGCGAGGCTTCAAAGTGTTGAGCAAGCAATCTCCTCGGCCTGACACCGAGTTGAGAGAGAGACCACGATGAATACTCCTTCCGGTGACAAAGGTTGGCATGAAGTGGTTTTTCATCACGGGACACGAGATCTCTTCTCTTCGGATTTGGACCACCTCGACCGAGTCTCTGCGACTTTGGAGACATATCAGAGAAGCGGGTGAGGGAGATGGCGAGACTTCTTGAGAGAAGATTCCTCGAAAAGAATGGAGTTTCACACTACGACCAAACAAGCTTGGTTATCTAACCACAAATGTAAGTTTTGAATAACTTACTGTAACATAATTTACGAAATTTATATAAGTGATCTGAGGTTACGATGTGGTTTTTGCGGTGTCTACGATCAAGCCGAGCTCCCACAGGTGAGAGACACGGAAGATTTTTGGCGAGGGATGAATGCGATCTGAGTGAAGAGCATCCGTGAAGAATCTTCCCGAGTTAACCCCCTACTGTCGAGCCCACCGACTTCTTCCCTTGGTAGCGAACCTCGGTAGCGAACCCAACATTCACGAAGAAAACCTTGAGACCTCGTAGAAGAAAGAGATCCATGAAGCGATCCAAAACCACCCGATCGAAACAAACCACGAAAGTGACCACGAAACACTTCCCGAAAGCAACCCCCAAACAACCTTCTCAACTAATCCCGATCCTCGACCTCTACGAACCTATCACGTTGAGGAACACTTCGATATTCCTTTGCCACGATCGGGCTAAGGTCCCGTGTAAAGAAAATAAGAACTAAAATAACTCCCTTTAGAAAGAAGCTTGAGTCCTACCTCTTGGTTGTCCTCCTCCGATCCATCCAGAAACCCCTCACGACGATGAACCATGAGAGTCGATCCCCTCCTTCGAAAAAGAAAAACGACCATCGGATCGGACATCACCTGGTTCATCTCTGCTCCCTCGCTTGACTCTGAGCCTTACGCTGCAGATCTCCTTCTCCGAAACCATACCGTAGACCCCTCACCTCTTGATGAAGAACCTCCACCTTCTCCACTTGAAGAGAACAAACCAAGATTGATCGGGAAGCCATGGCCTCTCCAACAATGTGGCCAGAGGCTCGATGCTCATTTTCCTTCAAGCTTATTTGACACCTTTGTTAAGTGAAAGCAAGCGATCATCGGTTTGAGATAGTTCGAATGGAGATCTACTTAGTGAAGGCATGAGCTACTTGGCGAAGGTAAATGAGTATCTTCTTTATTTACGAATTTATCTGCATACTTATATATTTGGCCCGATCAAATGGTATTGGAAACATATAGGCCGATCACGGTGTTGGACGTCTTCGTCGAAGGTCTCGAAGGTGAAGCGGAAGAAGAGATCTTGAGGAAGGAGAATGCCGTCTTTAAAATCTGCTTTGGCGAAGGAGAAAACTTCAGCGTGAATGCCTTCTTCCGTACAATGAAGGTCTTGAAAAAGAGTTAGCCCAAGCGAAGGAGATGTGAAGGCCTCGAGGAAGAAGCTAAAAGTCGACAAAGCTGCGGCCACGAGGAGATCGTGAAAATGAATGTTGACTTGGTTCGGAGGAAGGCGAAATAAGGATGGAGAAGATCGAGGAATTAAAAAGGCGATCGAAGATCTTGACCAAGACTATCCATAAAATTTGGAAGGCGTGAGAGACTCGTCACATGAGTGGCGGCTCAAACTCGAAAAGAAATCAGAGAACTCGAGGCTCTTGGGACCTTGGGCCCCTTTAGCAAGCGACCCCATGAAACAAATATCACGAAAATCACGGAACTTCAGACGAAATCAATGGAGAAATAATGAAGATATACTCTCGAGAGTTATGAGCTTTCTTAGAAGTCGTGGCGAAGGAGAAGCTGTCTGCTGACCAATCTGGACCCATCCTTACTCGATTCTTGGGACGAAGATGGCGCTGAAGTGATGTTTCTATTTATGTCTTTTCATCTTTAATTTATAGTATTTGTAAAAATTATCAATAGTGTAATTAAATTAAATATTAATGAAAATGGCTTCATTCCTTATGACGGTATATTTATTTATACGCGATACTCGATATTTATTTAAGTGAAAAGATGCAAACCCTTTCGTAAATTTGAACTTTGAAGCTGTTAGGTAACAACTAAACATGCCGTATAACGAGATAAGATGAAGTGTAAGAATGAAGCTTACTGAACTCGACACTTAGAAAAAATTTAGGTAATAAAGTAAAGGGATACTTATTAATTCTTAGAAAGTGTGAGATAGATTTGCTAGCCGTTAGAATTTGTTTACCCTAAAGGCTAACAAAACCAAAAGATGACATTTTACTACCACGAAGGGCGACAAAGTCTTAAGGATGACACTTGCCTACCACGAAGGGCTGACAAGGTCTAAGTGTCGACAATTGCCTACCACGAAGGGCGACAGCGTCTTAAAGATGACACTTGCCTACCACGAAGGGCTGACAAGGTCTAAGTGACCACACGTAGAAAAGGCTACCATCGAATGGCCACGAAGGGCTGACCAGTGAACCTCGAATACCAACAATGAACCTCCTAACACGATGGCGTTTGCCTACCACGAAGGGCACGACAAACTTCATAAGGACCACTGCGAAAAAATTACGCCATGAATGGCCGGTGAGTCCACCGAACCTCCCCAACACCAATGGCGTTTACCTACCACGAAGGGCTGACAAACTGTAAGGACCACACGAACCTCTAAAAAAATTTGCCATCGAATGGCCGTGAGTCCACCCGAACCTCCAACACCAATGGCGTTTGCCTACCACGAAGGGCTGACAAACTCATAAGGACCACTTAGAAAAAGGCGCCATCGAATGGCGGTGAGTCCACGAACCTCCCCTAACGATGATCGATCGACCAATGAAGACAAAATTTGTTCGAGAAAAAAGGGAACTTTTATTGATGATGACATAAATATTCTGAGACTTCGATTGTCTTGACATCATTTCTCTTGAAAGTACTTTCTAAGCTTTGCTTGGCGTGCGAAGTATTCTTAATTCTTGACCCATCTAATGCTTTGATCGATAAGTTCGGCTTGCACTTGGTTATTTCATACGGTCCTTCCGGTTTGGCATCGACTTTCCCATATTACGAGGTGTAGATGCTTGGCTTCTCGAGGACAAAATCTCCGCTTGAACCTTGACATTTTACCCCCCTTATTATAATGCTTAGCCGCTCTTGACGATAAATTACTTGACTGATTAAGGTTGTTTCTCTTACTTCTTCAAGTAAATCGAGGTTGGCCTTAAGCCCTTCCTCATTGTAGATTTCTGAATTGGGTGACGAAACTGGGAGATCGATTTCAAGCTGGGACTAAGGCATCGATTACCGTAGGCGATCTAAAAGGTGAATCCTGTTGTAGTCCTCGGAGTAGTTCGATAAGCCCTGACCACACACGCTAAGTAGCTCTCTACGGCCATCGCCTTGGCCCATTCAATCTGCGCTTGATCCCATTCGGTGACGTTACATTGGTCACTTGACTTGTCCATTTGGTTGTGGATGAGCTCTTGAAGTCTTTCTGTCTTTGAATCCCAGTTCTTTCAAGAATGCCTCAAATTTCGATCCTGGTTGGCGTCCGTTATGCGATATTACACTTTAGGAATCCGAAGCGAAATACTCTTGATTCTTTATAAAATTTCAAGCATTCTGTTAGTTATTGGCCCTAAGTGGTTTTGCCTCCTACCCACTTGGTCGTATAATTGATGGCAACTATAATGGTGACTTGACCTTTTGCCTTTGGTAGTGGACCCGATATAT
This sequence comes from Panax quinquefolius, assembly GCA_020205615.1. NCBI lineage: Eukaryota > Viridiplantae > Streptophyta > Magnoliopsida > Apiales > Araliaceae > Panax > Panax quinquefolius. The sequence continues at coordinate 105,729,992 of CM035174.1, read as the reverse complement.
CGACCCCCAGACGGTGAAGGGTATAGGAGATAAGATCGAGTATAGCTCTTACGGTGGTGATGTGGGATCGAATTTGTTGGTGACACTTCTCGCACTTTTGGCGTATTGATTCGCTTCTTTGAAGATGGTAGGCCGATAGTATCCTTGGCGAAGTACTTTATAGGCTAATGACTTAGCCGCCGTATAGTCATACAGATACCTTCATGTCTTTAGAAGAGCATATTCGACGGATGGAGTCGAAGCATTTCAATAGTGGAGATGAAAGCTCTTGAACAGATCTCCATCAATCGAGAACAAAATTAGCACTTTTATACTTGATTTTTTTCTTGGCGAGCATCCGATCCAGAAGGTAAGGCGCCATCTGCCGGATACTCTATATATGGAGTCGACCCGGTGATTGGTTGATCGATGCACATTCTTAGATTCATAATGGACACTAGGATGTTGCAAAGTTTCTAAATAACAGACCCATCAAAGGCGTTAACATGTCAAGTAGTGGCTAATTTGGAAGTGCATCGACAATTGAATTGTTATTACGCTCGATCCTTGAAACTTCGTAGGATTGGAAATCTTGAAGTTGTTCCTTGATTACATTAGATATTTGATCATTTTTGGGCCTCGAGCCGTATTCCCGAGAAAGTTGCTTAACGATTAGCGAGAATCACTAAAGATGATTATTCTTTGCACTTGAGACTCTTTGCCGATCGTAACCACCTGCAATACCGCTTCATTTTCGACCGTTGTTTGTCGCTTTGAGCTGAAAAATCGATGGCTGTTGTACCTTGAATCCCCTCCGGACTCGTCGAATAATCCTGCTCCATTTGGCGTCAGTGGTAGAAGACCATCTGCATCTGACGTCCAGAACTCTGCCGCCTCTTTGAGAAGCGCAAGCCTTGCCTGTCCAGATCCTTGACACGCCACAACTTCATCGACGAAAGCGAGCATTCAACAACAAAATCAGCGAGGCTTGCCCTTTGATGGCGGTTCGGGGATGATATTGATGAAAAATTGTGATGACTCCATAAATCCGTGCAATTTAATCTCCCCGAGCACCTCGGGTTTACCCATAATCTTCTTTAAAGGTGATCTGTATATACTTATACCAATCTACCACGGAAGTATTGCCTAAGCTTTCGATTAGCGGTTATTAAAGCAAAAGCAAACTTTTGATGTTCGGGTACCTTGTTTGACATCTCGAAGGACATGGCTTACATAATAAAGCGGGTCTTTCTTTTGACCGACTTCACGCAAAGCTGCTCCTACGCTTGATGAACTTCATTGCTAAGTACAAATATAGGGGTTAAATGAGGCGGGCTTCACCAACAAAATGTAGAAGATAAGTAGGACTTGATGCTCGAAAGGCGTCCTCACGCTCCAGAAGTCCATTGAAGCGTCTTTGCATTCTTGGCCCTTTCGATGTATCGAAAAGCGGTAGACATCTTCCGTGAGCTTGGACATGAACCTCCTTAAAAGCTGCAATCCTTCGGTCAGACGTTGAACATCTTTAAATGGTGAGGAGTCTTCGTATTCGGGATCGCTTGAATCTTCTCGAGTTGGCTTGATTCCTCTCGGTGTGAGATAACCCGAAATTTGCGGACCACTAGGCCAGAAGGTGCACTTGAGTGGGATTGATCTCAAATTGTCTTTGTGAATTATGCGAAAGCATTCTTCTAAATCATCGGATGTTTATGTACCAACATACTTTTGACAATCATATCGTCTACGTACACCTCCGTATTCACCTTGGTGATATCGAAAACATGGTTCATCATCCTACGATATGTGGCTCGGCATTGATGGTCGAAGGTCATTTTCTTATAAGCATATACCGAGCGATGCGTAATGAGCAGCGTCTTGGTATATCTCTCTTACGTGGAAATTTGATGATATCCGGAGAATCGTCCATGAAACTTAACAAAGCGTACCGAAGTGGCATCGATTGGTTTGGTCGATGTGGGGTAGAGGTAGAAATCCTTGGACAAGCCTTATTTAGATCGGTGTAGTCGATGCGGACTTCGCCATTTACCATTTTGCTTACGTACCGGCACCACATTCGCCATCCATTTGCGGGTAGTCGATCTCGAAGATGAAATCTGCTGCCCAGCGGTTTTGATCTCTTCATCAATTATTATTCGGCGGCGTTGGTCGAAAATCCTCCTCTTCTGTCGGTTGGCTTCTTTGGCGGATCTACCTCGGTAGATGCTCGGTGATATCCACCTTACCCCGGCATATCACGAGGCTCCCGGCGAAAATATCAACATAGCTTTGAAGAGCTCCGTGAGGTTCGTCAGGAGAGGTTCGCGGACAGAACCTATTTTCCGCCGTTTTGTTCTCTTTGCGGGATGAGCTCTATCTCTCCGTTTCTTAATTTGGCATGACCGATGGTTGAACTACTCTCTGTGAAGGTTCGATCTCTATCGCCGTAGTATGCTTACGCTTTGATATTCCCACTCGAAGTGATCTGACATTTCTATAACATCTTACGGCGGATCAAGTCCCCTTCACCTCATGAGCCCATGGTAGTAGGAAATTTGATTTTGAAATGAGGAATAGAGGTCACGACTTGCAAAAGCAATTAAAGCGAGCCTTCCCAAAATAGCATTATAAGCGAGAATCTCATATACTGACATAAAATTTGCAAATAATTTCTACTGTTGAAGTAGTTAGAAGATATTTGGCGATTCGATAGTTCGACCACCTTAGCAGGGTCATTACTAAAACCATATAAAAGAGCCTCTGTCCCGACTCCATCTTTCGCCCATCTAGGTGCATCCTACGATAAGCGTGGGCATCTGAGAATATCTGAAGACCCATTATCCACCATCGTCAGTTTCGTATCTCACAAGAACCCACATGTGATCGACACTGATGATCCCTCGTGCGGTTCGATGACTTAGAAGGTAATCTTCATCGATAAAGATTTAGAACTTCGGATAAGATACATCGGTCTTGGGAGAGGTACCGCCCTTTGTCGTGGCCAAGAATCAAGTAACCAGTAGCTTTTTTCCAATGAATTTGCGGAAGTACCCCGGTGATGACATCTATCACGTGCCCTTGTTGTATTTGTTAGGTGGTGGTAACTTCTTTGGCTGGTTGAGCTACGAGAAGCAGACCTACTGTCTCTGCTTTGTTGATTAGTTACTGGCGACCATCTTGAATTAAAGCCGCGCTTGTACCTTCCTTTCAATAAAGTCCTTCAAACTAGCACAGTCGTTTGTATCATGACCCGAAGCTTGATGGTAATCACAATATTTACGAGAATTTCCTTTTCCGGGCTTAATGTTATCTCGAGGTGGTTCGAAAATAGGTTGATTCTTAATTTGATCCAAGATAATGACTTATGCGTATTAAGTCTTTGTATGCGTTCTATTCACTCTTTTTGAAATTTGGGCGGATGAGCGTCCTCCTTTATCTCCAATTATTAAACTTTTTGACCCGCCGCCTCGTGGCGGTCTTTATTACCCTCATTCTTTCTACGGTCTTTATCGGTTCTATCCGTCATCTCCTTAAAAGCCGTGCAAGCGGGGCGTTTGAAACATCCATGGCTTCTCCACCTGCGATATAACCTTGACTTTGTCGAAAGGCCTCGGTGAGACTCTTGGGTGATGAAACATCAACTTCTTCACTAACTTCTCCGATTTGACGGATCTAACCCATTACGAAAGCAGTCCATGGCTTGTAGATCATTCAAGTCATCACTTGGCCCTCTTGCTTCACGGAATCTCTTCACATATTGGCCCGAAGACTCATTCGAAAAGCTATCGAACTTGGCAGCGAACGAGTTGGTTTCCCCTTCTTTTATTTGCTCCCAAGCGAGCATGAAATTTCTTGCACATATACGCCCAAGATGAAATTGAATTTGAGGGCAAAGTCCCCATCCTTTGCTAGGGCATCCTTTACGAGTGTTGTGACAAAAGTATGACACTTAGCGACATCGCTAAAAGTCGTAATAATCCATCGATCGATTGAGCGCCTTGGCGTGGTCATAGGGATCCCACGATCCATCATAACTCTCGATATGGGGCAACTTCTTGGTGAATTGAGCTTTTTCTTTAAGAATCTCCGCGGAAAAAGGGATGCCTTCTTTCAAAGTGTCCGCCGTCTTTTTGTACTTGACGGCTGCTTAGAAGTTCTTTTAACTCTTTAACCAAATACTCTACACCTTACGGTTGAGATGATGCTTCCTTTTAGGTGACTCCTTTCTCCTCTGAGGTAGGCCGGTTTCTTACAATAGAACCTTGACTCTAGAAGGGCTTCTTCGATTGTGAGTGTCTACGGAGGCGGTGTACCCTCGGTAGACTCTCGGGAGTCAATCTCTAGATATGCTTCGTCTTTGTGCGGGAGCCTTTGAGGCGAGAATGTGTGCAACAACAAGGGCTTTCTTTGTGGTTTGAATGCGATCCTGGATCGACCTCTTCGTTCTCTCAGGCCCTGCTCCTTAGAATCGGCGGGGTGATGTACCTCCTCGATCTTTGAGGAGTAGGGCTTGGGATCTTTTTCTTTCTCGATTTTGGCCTCGAGACTCTCGTCACTGAATGAGCAGGTTCTTTTCCACTTGGTGTCCTTGCTCTTGGATTTGATTATACTTGAGTTCTTCATCTCTCGACTCTGTCATCAGGGCCATCTGCTTTCGGCTATATCTGTCGTTGCTTCTGAAGTACTTCCATAGCTTCTATCAGCTTTCATCGCCATCTTAGCGGTCGTGAAGCTTTTTCATCTTGGTCTCTAAATTATCGAGTTCTAGGCGAAGTGCCTTCTACTCGTTTCCGGCCGTGGCGATGACGCTTTATCGATGGGGTGAGACTAACCTCGTTTAGCCTTGCCCATCTTCTTGATAGAAAATCTTGAGGATCGTTTGGATCTTTGTCTTTGCATGAACACTTATTAGGTCCCAAAGCGATCCTTGTGAGATTACTCGTGGTGTCGATTCGATTGGCGACCCTCGGCGCCCTTGAATGTAGGTGTTCTACTCTTCACCATGAATATTGGCGTAGAAACAAACACGGTTTGTGATTGAAAAATATTCGGGACACTAGAACTCGACCCTCCTTACAGCGCGTGATATTAGCGCCGAGATCTTTCTCTCGCGTCCCGATCACCGAAGCGCGTCGATATCCTTGCGATTCAACAATCGACACCAAAAGCAGCGGCTTTGACCATCGAGAGGATAGCTCGGCGTGAGAGTCGATCTGAGCGATCACAAGGTCAACAATGGGAGAAAATATTATCTAGTGTGCGAGAGAGATAGAATAATATTCGATTGGTCGGGGAATATTAGGTTTAGCGGGAATATTAAATGCAATGGCTCAATCATTGGTGGACCCCTAGCGAATTATTGTCGGATTGAAAAGCGACAAAATATTTTATTAAAATAACGGCGGAAGTTTTCTGGTTGATCTTTGTTGAACTACTTTCGGTAGTAAAAAATACGATGTCGTGTGGTTGCGTAGTAGCTTGCGGTATTGATTATTGATCTTTTATGTGAGAAGTCACTCGGTTTGATTCCATTATTGTCGATTAATAATATGAATTATTATAGCGATAATGACGTTTTGTTTTATTCAGTATTATTAGCGTAATAAAAGCGAAACATCTTTTATATAAAATAGAATACTTTATTAAAGTTATTACATAAATAGAATATATTATATTTTATTATGCATAGTGTTTTGCGTAGTGTTTTGCATAGTATTGCATAGTGTTTGCATAGTAAAATGTTTTTATATAAATAGAATATATTATATTTTATTTAAAAGATTTTTCTTTAAATATGGATAGTCAGTTAAAGTAAATCGATACTGGATAGTTTCATGGATTAATTCTTATGCATTCCATTTTCCTATAAATAGAAGCTCATTCCTTCATTATTTTCTTACGAATTCATTGAAACTACAGAGAGAAATTATAGAGAGAAGCTATAGAGAAAGTTATAGAAAGAAGAAGAGTATTACGCTGCTTCTTACTTCTATATTAGGTTCTTTTTTACGGTGAGGGGTGTTATTCTTTCTTCTTGAAGAGAACTTACATTATTCCATTCATTATTATTACATTGGAATAACTTTGTAAAAGTGGCATACCTATACATAACTTTGTATATCTTGGCATACCCCTATACTTGGTGAAATCCTTATGTTATTCCATTGCTTATTATTACATTGGAATAACTTTGTATCATGATTTACCCTATACTTGGTGACATTTCTTATTATTACATTGGAACATCACATGCGTGTGTTTTACACCTGGGACTGGTTAAAATCTTTATTATTACATTGGAACATCACATGCATGTGTTTTACACGGACTGGTTAAAATCTTTATTATTACTGTTGGAATATCTATACGTGTGTTTTTACAGGATGCAGTTCCATCTTTATTATTACATTGGAACATCACATCGGTGTGAATTTCACTTTGGTTCCGTTATTATTATTATGTTGGAATAACACATACATGAGAAATACCGCGTGCATGGTGATTTCTTTTGTTATTCCATTCTTTATTATACCCGGTTGGTTAAAACTTTGACTTATATACTCCATGAAATTAGTAGAATATCCTTGATATTTGCGTTTCATCGATATCTTTTCATGGAAATATTCTTACGATCATTCTTGAATTTTACTCTCTGCAAGCGATATCATGTTGACAATTTGGGCGTTAATAATTCATGGATTAAATAATTCTTGAACTTGTTTTATTGAATTATTATATCATTATCATCATCATCCTCATGTTATATTATGTTATCTTTGGCTTACGTGCGTAGATGAACTTAGTATGATTATGACCGAGGATCATTCGGTATAATCATGACTTGATATAAATGATGTGACAAAGTCCTCGGTGGCTTTTGTAATGCGATGATGGATAATTTTTGGTATGATTATGACGGGGTGATTCGGTATAGTCATGACCATTGATAATTTGATGAAAATCCTTGGCCAAGTGAGTACGGGGATGATTAGATGTGGTGGTTTATTTATTAAAAGTGAGTCTCGGCGATAAAAATTGATGAAAACCTTTTAAAACCTAAAAGATAGTAGACTTTATTCTCTCTTGACTCTTTTAATGGATTGCTTATTCATTGCTTGATTAAAGCTGGTTGTCTATTGTATTTTATCGGTTTAACAACTTTGTTGAAGGCTAATGATAATTTATTACGCATTATCTTAGTCATAATATTTCTTCTTTGGGCTAGTTGAGCTCACCCTTTCTTTCCTTTATTCTCTTGAAATGAGAACATAGTTGGGACAAAGTCGAGGAGCGAAGTAATGGTCGGAGGATAGCATTAATAGTCCTCACTATTACGTGAAATAGTGTGATAATAGTTGTAATGAGGACTCCTTTTGAGTTTGTATAATATCTAGTAGACAATATTTGTATTCAAACTCATAGTTTATGTCGTATTATTATACGACAGATTATATTAATAAGTTGTATTTGAATTTATGTACCATATAAGTGGCGACTCAAGATGGGTGGCGTATACTTAATTTTGGGGCGTCGCGGTTGGTATCGAGCTTAGGGATATGATCTACGGCTAAGATGCGAGATAAGAACTAGGAGGGAGAGCGGAAATTCCTTCGCTAGTATGACCTACCTAAGTTTATTTGTTATTTAATTGGTGATTCGGAGTATAGGGATAATATTTGATATATTAATTAACCCTTTTGCTTCACAATTCCTTTCGGGTAATAAGAGTGTAGCTAAATGAAGCGGGGGTAATGATTGGAATAGAGCGGTGGTCATCATTTAGTAGTTATATTTGATGAATCAACTAGGGTGGCGAACCCAGCGTTGAAAGAGTGTTTTGCCACTATCATACAAGATGTCTAATGACATACAACCTCGTGTCATCGTATAAGATGGGTTGTGCTCATCCACTTCTTTGAGTATATTTCTGAGCACTACCTATATGATCTTGGTGTTTGTTTGAAGTATAATTCTCAATTTGAGGCGGTGGAGATAATGATAAATCAAGAGAAGACTCACCATTGGGAAGAATATGATAGTAATCTTCTCATTTTCTTTGGGGTCTATTGGGTAAACCAAGAATAATTACGTGGCCATATGATATCTATCATAACCTAGAAGCATGGTCTCCCGTATGCGAAGGTTTCTTGAGCACTTCCCAAAGATTCTAATTTCTAAAGCGGTTTTTGACTATACATTTTATGTAAGGTGTCGTTGTGACGTCTTTATCAAAGTTGGGATGAAAGTCGCGGTTGGTATAATGTGACGTCTTATCCAAATCTTGGGCGAAATGTATGATTTTGAATGATATTTATATCATTAATAAATTTCTTGGCGTATTCTTGAAGATTTCCTAGCCTACCTAGGCGTGAAATCGAATTTTGTATTGACCCGATCAAAAACCCATTTCTTAAACCCTCAAATATTTCTTCAACTAAATAAGCAGCATTTACGTGGTTTATGATGAAAGTCATAATAAAAGCATTGGAATAATGAAAATCATGGGTATATGAAGTATTAGTAAGTTTTATGATGAGTTATGTTGGTTAGTATGCGTAAAAACATGAAAGTTTCTTAGAAATCACAAAGAGTTGAAAATCAGATTTTAGTGAAAAGCGTAACATGAAATTAAATTGACCATATCTCCTATTATATTTTGAATTTTTGAATGTGGTCAAGTCCTAGAGTTAGATCTATGAGTTACCTAACTAATCCAAGTGGAATTACTGGAAAAGGTGTTGTAGATTTTTGTGTGGACTGATTTTAGCAAAGGAGTGCAAAGCTGCAAAAAGAAAAAGCTTCTGCCATGATTTTAGAGAGGCTGTTTCGGCCACTTAAATTATGAGAAAAATTCTGGCCTTTTGGGACATGAAAGTATATGGTATAAAAAGTACCTCCTGTCCAAAAATGAGCTCATTCGACTTAAAATGAGCAAGTTATGACTATTTCAATATTTAGGTTTTTAAATGAAAAACGCTATAACCGGAGTTCTATAACTCAGATGACCATGAAATTTAAAGCTGGAAGCTCACGTTAACATGTGTAAGGTCCTGCCAAGATTTGGGAATTTTTGGAGTTAAACTTGAGGTAGCTAATTTCTTAAGGAATTAAGTGGAAATTGATTTTTAAAAATAGTAAATAAATTTTAAAAATTCGAGAAAAATATATTTTCATTATGGGACTATATTATGCTAAATCCCAGAAAAGAAATATTTTTGGGGCTGATTTGGTATTTTTTCATGAAAATAGTTTGAATTCTGAACATATGAGTTAAATATGTTATGTGAAATAACAAAAGTTGAAAATAGGATTTTATGGCTAGAGAATCCTATATAGAGTATATGCATATTTTTTGATGAGGATTTGATAATTGGTGATGATATCTTACGAGTATGACATTTTGAATGATTAAATGCATTATATGGTAAAGTGTAAACAATTAAGATAAATTGTTTATAAATTTAAGAAAGTGATTAAAATATTATTATAATATTAATGTTATTAGATTATGAGATTATTAAATGATTGATAACATGGGAATATTCTTGAATCTGGATAAATTATATTATAAATGTTTAATATTTATCCTTTATCTCATTTGATTGATTCTTTATATCATTATCCACCGTATTTTATATTATGTTGAAAGTCGTTTGTGGCGCTTTGTGGTGCATAGATGGACTTGGTATGATTATGACCACGGATTATTCGGTATAATCATAGCTTAGTAAATGAATACACAATTATCTTTGGTAGTAGTGCATGGATAATTTGTGGTCGTGATCTTAATGAATATCCTTGGCTTTTGTAGTGCGAGGATGATTCGATGATGTGGATTAATTATTGAAATTTGAGTCTCGTGATGAAATATTAATTCATGGATGTGTTCAAAGTAAATACATGTGGCTTACGTGCATAGATGGACTTGGTATGATTATGACCGAGGATTATTCGGCATAATCATAGTAATTGAAAACACAAATTATCTTTGGTAGTAGTCGTGGATAATTTGTGGTCGTGATCTTAATGAATATCCTTGGCCCGTAGTGCGGGGATGATTAGATGATGTGGATTAATTATTGAAATTTGAGTCTCGTGAATGAAATATTAATTCATGGATGTGTTCAAAGTCATCCGATGGCTTACGTGCGTAGATGGACTTGGTATGATTATGACGAGGATTGTTGGTATAATCATGTAGTAATTGAAAACACAATTATCTTGGTAGTAGTGCATGGATAATTTGTGGTCGTGATCTTAATGAATATCCTTGGCACGTAGTAGTGCGGGGATGATTCGATGATGTGGATTAATTATTGAAATTTGAGTCTCGTGAATGAAATATTAATTCATGGATGTGTTCAAAGTCATACGTGACTTACGTGCATAGATGGACTTGGTATGATTATGACCGAGGAGTTGTTGGGGTATAATCATAAGCAGTAATTGAAAACACAATTATCTTGGTAGTAGTGCATGGATAATTTGTGGTCGTGATATCTTAATGAATATCCTTGGCACGTAGTGCGGGGATGATTCGATGATGTGGATTAATTATTGAAATTTGAGTCTCAAAGAATGAAATATTAATTCATGGATGTGTTCAAAGTCATCTGGCTCTACGTGCGTAGATGGACTTGGTATGATTATGAATGAGGGGATTGTTCGGTATAATCATAATAAGTAATTGAAAAACACAATTATCTTTGGTAGTAGTCGTGGATAATTTGTGGTCGTGATCTTAATGAATATCCTTGGCACGTAGTGCGGGGATGATTCGATGATGTGGATTAATTATTGGTGAGTCTCGTGAATGAAATATTAATTCATGGATGCGTTCAAAGTCATACATGGCTTACGTGCATAGATGGACTTGGTATGATTATGACCGAGGATTGTTCGGTATAATCATAACCGAAATTGAAAACACGAATATCCTTGGCGATTGGTGCATGGATAATTCATGGTTGTGATCTTATTAAAGGTAGAGTCTCGGCATTATTGGTTTCTGATTGTATATCTTTTGGCTGTAGTGCAAAGATGAATTGTTAATGAATATCTTTGGTAGGATTGCAAAAATGAATTTAATGTTTTCAGCGATAAAGGTATTCAAGGTATCCTCACCTCTTTATCATATCAGTGCGTACCCTAATTTAGAGGGTGAAATTCCATAAGGAGGGAGATTGTGAGACCCAGATTTTATTAATAAAGATTTAAATTTGGTGAAATATTTTTTAATATTATGGTGTGAATTTGAGATAATATTATAGTTGTGGGTAGTATTTATAAATTTTGCAAAGTATCAAGTGGTTATATTATATTCGATTGGTGGGGAATATTCGGTTTAGCGGGGAATATTAAATGCAATGGCTCAATCATTGGTGGACCCTAGCGAAATTATTGTCGGATTGAAAGCGACAAAAATATTTTATTAAAATAACGGCGGAAGTTTTACGTTGATCTTGTTGAACTACTTTCGGTAGTAAAAGAAATGCGATGTCGTGTGGTTGCGTAGTAGCTTTGCGCGGTATTGATTATTGATCTTTATGTGAGAAGTCACTCGGTTTGATTCCATTATTGCCGATTAATAATATGAATTATTATAGCGATAATGGACGTTTTGTTTTATTCGTATTATTAACGTAATAAAAGCGAAACATCTTTTATATAAAATAGAATACTTTATTAAAGTTATTCTATAAATAGAATATATTATATTTTATTATGCGTAGTGTTTTGCATAGTGTTTTGCATAGTATTGCATAGTGTTTGCGTAGTAAAATGTTTTATATAAATAGAATATATTATATTTTATTTAAAAGATTTTTCTTTAAATATGGACCGTCGATTAAAGTAAATCAATACGGATAGTTTCATGGATTAATTCTTATGCATTCCATTTTCCTATAAATAGAAGCTCATTCCTTCATTATTTTCTTACGAATTCATTGAAACTACAGAGAGAAATTATAGAGAGAAGTATATATAGAGAAAGTTATAGAAAGAAGAAAGAGTATTACTGCTACTTCACTACTTACATATTAGGTTCTTTTACGGTGAGGGGTGTTATTCTTTCTTCTTGAAGAGAACACATTATTCCATTCTTTATTATTACATTGGAATAACTTTTGTAAAAAGTGGCATACCCTATACATAACTTTGTATCTCGTGGCATACCCTATACTTGGTGAAATCCTTATGTTATTCCATTGCTTATTATTACATTGGAATAACTTTTGTATCTGTGATTTACCTATACTTGGTGACATTCTTCTATTATTACTGTTGGAACATCACATGCGTGTGTTTTACAGGACACAGTTAAAATCTTTATTATTCTGTTGGAACATCACATGCATGTGTTTTACACAGGACTGGTTAAAATCTTTATTATTACTGTTGGAATATCCTATGCGTGTGTTTTACAGGATGCAGTTCCATCTTTATTATTACATTGGAACATCACATCGATTGTGAATTTCACCGACTGGTTCCGTTATTATTATTATGTTGGAATAACTTTTACATCTGCAATCTGCATGCGTGGTGATTTCTTTTGTTATTCCATTCTTTATTATACCCGGTTGGTTAAAACTTTGACTTATACTCCATGAAATTAGTAGAATATCCTTGATATTTGCGTTTCATCAAAGATCTCTTTCATGGAAATATTCTTACGATCATTCTTGAATTTTACTCTCTAAAAGCGATGATATCGTGTTGACAATTTGGACGTTAATAATTCATGGATTAAATAATTCTTGAACTTGTTTTATTGAATTATTATGTCATTGTCATCATCCTCGTGTTATATTATGTTATCTTTTGGCTTACGTGCGTAGATGAACTTAGTATGATTATGACCGGGGATCATTCGGTATAATCATGACTTGATATAAATGATGTGACAAAGTCCTCGGTGGCTGTAATGCGGTGATGGATAATTTTTGGTATGATTATGACCGGGGTGATTCGGTATAGTCGTGACCATTGATAATTTGATGAAAATCCTTGGTAGTAGTGCGGGGATGATTAGATGTGGTGGTTTATTTATTAAAAGTGAGTCTCGGCGATAAAATTGATGAAAACCTTTTAAAACCTAAAAGATAGTAGACTTTATTCTCTACTTGACTCTTTTAATGGATTGCTTATTCCAGCTATGATTAAGCTGGTTTATACATTGTATTTTATCGGTTTAACACTTTGTTGAAGGCTAATGATAATTTATTACGCATTATCTTAGTCGTAATATTTCTTCTTTGGGCTAGTTGAGCTCACCCTTTCTTTCTTTATTATTCTTGGAAATGAGAACATAGTTGGACGAGTCGGGGAGCGAAGTAATGGTCGAGGAGGATAGCATTAATAGTCCTCACTATTACGTGAAATAGTGTGATAATAGTTGTAATGAGGACTCCTTTTGAGTTTGTATAATATCTAGTAGACAATATTTGTATTCAAACTCATGGTTTATGTCGTATATTACTGCGTGATTATATTAGTAAGTTGTATTTGAATTTATGTACCATATAAGTGGCGACTCAAGATGGGTGGCGTATACTTAATTTTGAGGCGTCGCGAATAAAATTCTAATGAAAAATGTGTTATTCTTACCCTCTTATGTGATCTTAGCCCCACGCATACTCCACTCTAGGTTTATCGTGCCACCCACCACCTCACGACATCTTTTTTCCTCACTTCCCATTCACTTCACCGAAAGTAAGCGATCTACCTTCACACCAGGTGTTATTCTTTTTTGCCATGGCGTAGGTCATCTCGAGTCCCATCCTCATTAATGCCATGCAGCAAAGTGGCAGACACAATAGTCAACCGTCATTTGGCATAATGATTACTGGTCAAAGTTAGGTTAAGTGACAATTTGTATAATGGGCCAATATAATGACTAAGTCCAAATAATAGAAATGACCCAAGTGACCGGATCCAACCATGACTTAACATAACATGATTCAAGGGAGGAGCCCAATAAATTCGCCCAATAAAAAAAGGATTATGGCCCAACAGCATATTAGCTGATACCGTTAGTAATTGAACGATTTGATTTGGTTAACTGTAATTATGATTACTTTTATAATATTAACCGTATTATACAATTTTAACCCCTACTTTTAAGGTTCCATGTTGGTAATAAAACTAATCTACTAATACTAGTACGTTCCTTTTTTAATATTTTTTTCTTAACATCAACTGTGTATTTTTAAAATCCAAAATTATTTTCAATTCATTAACTAGCTTCAAATTAATATAATTTTAATTATTCTAAATAATTTGAAAAATATTGGTATCATATATTAAATTTAAACTTTTACAAATTAATTAACTTTAAAAAGTTATGAACAGTCCTGCTCTCCACGGAATAAAAAAAATGAACCAAAGACGAATCGACAATAGCAACAATTTTTTTTGTCGTTATATCATAAAAAATCGATATCATATCAAAGTTGTACCGTTGTTATAGTGGATTCGTGTTTGGTTAGTTTTTTTTTTTAGTTTGTTAGAGTATATATATATTTAGTGATGTTGAAATTAGTGTTGGTCAAATCAGATCTTGAAATTAATAATAGGTCAACCCATAATATCATTGACTCATAAAACAAAGCAGAGCAGCAAGTAGCATAACAAGCTCACATGCTACACCTCATTACGAGACTAACTCCGTACGTGCCCCGTGGACGGCTGGGCTGGCTAAACCAATTCATTACTTTACCAAAAGTTTGATTGGTTAGAAAGCAAATCTTTGCTCATTTTTTGTCCCCTGTAAATTACTCTAATGAATCCATCCATCCATCCATCCATCCATCCATCATCTAGATTATGACAAAAAGTTTCAAATGATGATGATGTGTTTGTATTTACTGTAGTAATTAGTAAATCAAACTAGTACGTAGTCCTAACTTTAGTTTAATGATTGAGTTTACCTGAATTTTATACATCATGCATGCTGCTTGGATGTTAAGGATTCTTTTCTTTTACCAATGGAGTAGTAACTTTTTAAGATATCACTGGGTTGAAGTCAAACATCAAATAAAAAATAAAGGATTAATATATATGAATCAACTCAAGACTTAATAATTTAAATTTTTGAAATAAATTGAGTTTCAAATATGTATGTTAATGCTTTGTGCATGCGCACACCACGCGCAGCTCCCCAGTCTTCAAAAGACGCGGGATGAATTAAAAAGTTGACTCTTGATGTAATGAACGTCACTTTATGACTTGTAAGGAGGAGATTGTTATAATATTACAAGTGAATTGAAATCTCACATCGAATAAATAATGAAAATTTGAATGATTAATATATACGAATGAGCTCAATAATCTAATGACTTAAATTTTTAGGTCAAACTGAATTCCAAACATGTATGTTAAGTTAGTACTTTGTGTATGATCAGTACACGACACACTAATTAACTCCCTAGTTATCACCCAACACATTTTCTAGTCTTCCTTTAAATATTGAAACTTTTCTTTCTACATTATTATTATGAACAATGTTTTAAATTGTCTGAATATGTATTAAAATATTGTAGTATTATACACCATTTTAATGTATGTCCACGTAATTCAAACATACATTTTTCAAGCACTATAAATATTTTGTGTTATTATACATAGACATATTTATGTATAGTCATTGTTCGATGACTAATTTTCAATAAGAATAATATTAATGATATTCTCATGTATGTAACCTTCCGGCTTAAACCTGATAATTATTTTTTTGCGTGATTATGTTTAGCAACTCATTAGATCCAAATAAATAAATAAAATGTTTTATGATTTAAGAAAACAAATTTAATTAAAATTTTACGCTCAAATATTCTATTTATAAGGTTTGGATTTGACTTGAATAGAGAGTTAATAAATCAAACATCTTGAATAGTGCAATGGGCAAACAATTTTAAACCCAACTCCCTCCGGTTTGATGTTCATGCCAATTGCCAAGCCGCAACCCATTTTTTCTATTGAAAGGATGACTTTTTATATTACACTTTTAATTAAGGCGGTAAAACGAATCAAACGGTTTGGACTTGATTCGTGTACTCGGTTTGACTAAAAGTTCGATTTAAAATATAAACGATTCAAATATGAAGAAATTTTAAAATTCGATAAATTATTTGAATAATGATATTTAAATCAGTAATTTTTATCGATATTTAGATCATATTCGAGATTCAATACCAAACAAACCTTATTCTATATATATACTTCATAAATTTTATAAATCAAATTTAAATAACTCAATATTCGATTATTCCGACTTCTAACTTGTTCCTTTTTCTTTCTTTTCATATGAATTACAAATATAATTTTTTTTGGGAAATTTGTTTCAATTTCAATACACGTATGGGTCCAACAAGGTGCTGGCCGCAACCATGTGGCGCTTTCAGAGGATCTCTACATATGCCTCTGAACATGTATATCAGTATACGTGCCTATGTACATACTATACAAATATGTTAAATACAAAACATATTTGTATTTTTTTATTTATAAAATCTTTTATTTATTAATAGTAATATAAAATGACGTAATATTATCAAGAATGTCATTCTAATGTCATTACCATTATACTATTATTTGATTTATTATTATTATTATTTTTAAAATAAAATTGAACTAAATAAAAATAATATTAATAGTAGTACTATATTAATATCATAATATAGTCGGGTGGACGACAACATTAATCCAATTGAAAGAGTGTAAAGCTTATACGGCTGAATTTTTGAACTGTCGATTGGCTGGCATTTGGCTAATACTAGTATACTACCTATCTCTCTCTCTCTCTCTAGATTTAATGCCACTCTGTCTCAGTGTCTCTTTCTCTCTCTTGCCCATGCATGCTCTTCATGATAACTGATAAGTTATTATTAATTTTTAAAATTAAAATAAAATATTGTTAAATTTAAAATTAAAGTGATTCATTAAAATTATAAAATAATAAATCTTAAAATAAGAAGTATTTTTAGATAATTTATAATATTTAAATTAAAATTAATAAAAATTATATTAATTTTGAGTTTAAAATGTATTAAATTAATTTAAAAAAGTCAATAGTGATCTAATATTTTAAAAGAGATGGAGTATAATTTTTTTTTTTTTCTCTATTCCACAACTTTTATTATTAAATAGGGAGTTGATATTTAATAATTTATATAAAAATATAATATTTTTAGGTGATTTCTTTTACATTGATGGGTAATGAATTTCATATCCAAAAAGTTTTAATACAAAATCTCCTTTTTTATTTCTTTTTCTTTTACCTCCTCATACGAAATGAAAAGAAATGAATCAACTGCTCCTTTCCTTTGTACCCACTAAATAGAGCCGTTCACTCTTTCTCTCTCTCTTCCCCAACTTTCCACAAACACGTACATTCACACTCTCTTTCCTTTTATTTATCTCTCTTCCTCTGTTCTGTCTCTAGTTTTCTTCTATCTGATAATGTAAAGCTAAGAAATTTGGTTCTTTTCACTTCCAAATATCACCAAAATTCATATACATGGCTTCCTTTAGCTTTCTCTCACTTCTCTCTGTCTGCATTTCTCTGTTCTTGAGCTTTTGTTCTGCTGAAGATCCATTTGTTTCCTATGAATTTGTGGTCTCTTACATAACTGCTTCTCCTCTGGGTGTCCCCCAACAGGTCTGTTTTTCTCTCGCTCTATACATATATATATATATATATATATATATATGTATGTATATACCCTGTATATCTTTAAGTGGGTTGGCTTAATTTTCATGAATATTGGATGGGTAAGTTTTAATTTAGATTCTTAAAAAATTAGTCTTTAGCTTCAGATCTGTAAAATGTGCTTAAATATCTGCAAAATGTGCTTGTTGGTTAAGTTGATTCTGTTTAATGTAGTGAGCTTTAAGATATCGTTGATTGTTTTTTTCTTTTTTTGGTAATTACTGTTTAAAGGCTTCCCTCGTTTTTAGTGATGTTCTTAAATTCCAATGCATTTGACTTTGCAGGTTATTGCTATAAATGGAAAGTTTCCAGGCCCTGTTATTAATGTTACTACTAACAACGATGTTGAGATCAATGTTCGGAACAAATTAGATGAAGACCTCCTAATTACTTGGTAGGTTTTTAATAATTTAATTGTAAATTGGGTTTAATATTTGCATTTCTTATGGTATCTGAGGATTTTGAATTTAATGGGTGCTGCAGGGCTGGTATTCAACAGCGGCGCTCTTCTTGGCAAGATGGAGTGCTTGGCACTAACTGCCCAATTCCTCCAAAGTGGAACTGGACTTATGACTTCCAGGTTAAGGACCAGATTGGGAGTTACTTTTACTTCCCTTCGCTCAATTTTCAAAGAGCCTCGGGCGGTTTTGGTGGCATTATTGTTAATAATAGGGCAATAATTTCCATTCCTTTTGCAACCCCAGATGGGGATATTTCAATCATGATTGGTGATTGGTACACAAGCAACCATACGGTTAGTGTTCAAGAATTTGTTAACAAGGACTCTTTATGTAATGTATGTTGAAGTAAAAGATGTAATGTGACTATTGTTTGGTTCTGTTTGGATTATAGGCTCTGAAGAGGACTCTTAATGGTGGGAAAGATCTCGGAATGCCGGATGGTGTTCTTATTAATGGGAAAGGCCCTTATAGATATAACGATACTCTTGTGCCTGATGGCATTGACTATGAGAAAATTGACGTCCACCCTGGTGAGTAATATGAACAGCATTGTTAGTGAGGGAGATATAATGAAATTGTTACTTCAATAGATCTGCTATTTGTTTGGAGGTTTTGTAGATTAAATTGAAGATTCATTTGGTGTTAGCTTAACGAGGCTGAATTGATATTTCTTTGCATTAATTATTTCATTTAAACAACTCACTGCATACAACTTTTTTCCAAACAAATTGGTCAAGACTTTGACTGCTTTTCACTATATATATATATATATATATATATATATATATATATATATATATTATTCCATAATTCTGGATCTGCGATGATCACTTTTTCATTAGTCTGATAGTTGCATTTACTTCCTATAGGCCATGAATCAATATATAGGTCATGAATCAGAGGGCATTAGTTTATTACTAATATATCAGGGACCTGATATTCCGCTAATTGGCTTCAACATGTGTAGTTTTCCTTATGTGATATTCATCTTGTGAAAACTCACCTATTTTTTTTGTGATATTCATCGACAGTCATATTGACTTATTGTCACTAAATCCTACACTTAAGAGGGAAATAAACTTCCTATTTCAGCTTCTACTTCTTCCCCCTCGATAATTATATACCAGTTCAGCTTTTTGATAGAAAAAATGGAAAAACAAGATTTTGTTAGAGATTCATGTTATCATAGATTAGTCTAATTGAAAAACTTTTGGTGATCCATCAGAAGACATGTCTTGATGCTTAGAAAGTGAATATACATTACTTTCCCTTTCTCTTTCCTATTTAAACTATTAAATGTTATGATGTTGGGCAGGCAAAACTTATCGCATCCGTGTCAGCAATGTTGGGGTATCAACTAGTTTGAACTTCAGAATTCAGAACCATAACTTGCTTTTAGCAGAAACTGAGGGATCATATACTGTACAGCAGAATTATACTAGTTTAGATATTCACGTTGGACAATCATACTCTTTCTTGGTAACCATGGATCAAAATGCAAGCACTGATTATTACATAGTAGCAAGTGCGAGGTTTGTAAATGAATCAGTTTGGAAAAGAGTTACTGGTGTTGGCATCTTGCACTATTCAAATTCTAAAGGAATAGCATCTGGTCCCCTTCCAGAACCACCAAGTGATCAATTTGACAAAACATTCTCAATGAACCAAGCAAGGTCCATCAGGTTTGTTCACAATTCCTTTCGAATGGGTTGGCACGTTAATGTTTGTGAAAGAACTTTAATTACTTATTTTTATTCTTATCTGCGTATTTCAACTTCAATTACTTCTCCCTTCAAGCATAATAATGCATTCGTTCGTTGTCTCTACCTAACTGATTTAGGAGTCCTATGGTTAAATATATATGTGCAGGTGGAATGTGTCTGCTAGTGGTGCTCGCCCAAACCCACAAGGTTCTTTTAGGTATGGCTCCATCAATGTGACCGAAGTATATGTATTGAAAAACAAGCCACCAGTGATGATTGATGGGAAACGACGGACGACACTTAATGGGATCTCATTTGTTAATCCACACACACCAATTAGGCTTGCTGATCAATACAAAGTGAAGGGTGTATATAAGGCTGATTTTCCCAACAGGCCACTTACAGGACCACCTAAGATGGAAACAAGGATAATTAATGGCACATTTAGAGGATTTATGGAAGTAATACTGCAAAACAATGACACCAAGATGCAAAGCTACCACATGGATGGATATGCCTTTTTGTAGTTGGGTAGGAATTTGCTCCCTGCCTCTAAACACCATTATATCTTCATGAATATGGCTTTGTATCTTCTGCTAACTTGCTGTTGTTACCTTGCCATTTGATTACTCAATTGCAGGATGGATTATGGTGAGTGGACAGAGGCTAGTAGGGGCACATATAATAAGTGGGATGGAATTGCTCGTGCCACGTCACAGGTAAAAAAATGCTATTATTTTGATTGGGTTCGTAGGGAGACTAGTCCATTTCTTATACTAGCTCTTGGGTTCATGGCTTCCTCCTAACTAGTCAATCCTAGAAAATCCATTGTTTTGGAGCTTATTTGCATTGGTGAAAACTATTGGACATCTGCTAGAAAATATGATCTTTTGGTGAAAATTAGACTGCTATGATGTTTTTTTAGGCAGTTGCATGATTATACTTATCTTATACATTCTGAGCCCATGCCACATAGATAACTTTTCCCGGCCATCAGTTAAATTTGATTCTGCATGGTTCTTTCTACAATACAAAAAGTTATTAGTGCTCATATGCTGATGGGTGATGACTTCACTAAATTGAATGAATGTATGTGTTGTGTACGCACAGATATATATATATATATATATATATATATATATGTGTGTATTTCCCCTTCTTTTTTCCCTATTTCTTAACCAAAAGTTCTAATCCATTAATTCCTTTTTCGCGTCTAACATAGAAATATGTTTTAGTGGTTGGATTTATTGAAGTTGGTGCTTTCCATCTGCTGCTTGTTATGTTTCCATATCAGGAAAAGGAAGTAAACTTGCCATTATTGTTGCGACACATGGTAGTTAATATAACATCAGGGTACGTACATGGAAAAGAACTTTGAACCTCATTGCCTTATTTTGTGAGAGGACCCCTTGCAAATTTTCATCAACAACTGCTTTACAACTGTTGTAGTGCCTTCAGTACTTCTGAAACTATGCAAATTAAATAATCAAAAAATCGAACTTTCATGCATGATAATTCCCTCCAGTTTTGTTGAGATTAGAGTTGATTTGATTGGAGGACATGAAAGAAGTTTTATGTTGTGCTCAGAGAAGTATCATTTAAATTATTACTAAACTCGGTGGTTTTATGCTGCTTTAGGTTTTCCCCGGGGCATGGACTGCAGTCTTAATCTCACTTGATAATGTTGGAATCTGGAATTTGAGAACAGAAAACCTTGACTCATGGTATCTTGGTCAAGAAACTTATGTCAAGGTTGTCAATCCAGAACCCACTAACAAAACAGAGTTGCCCATCCCTGAAAATGCCCTCTTCTGTGGCGCACTCAGCAAATTGCAAAAGTATGTACACGAATATATATTGAGGACCCAACCTTTTTCAAACTCTTCTTTTTAAAGGCAACTCAATTCTAAGAATATATATATATGAATTGGAATGGAGTTTTTAACTAAAACTCAATTATATGGAATTGCAAAACTTGGAAATGAGTTGCTAAAACATATATAGCGTTAGTTCACAAGGCTAGTTCTAATTTTACAATATTGTTATTTCATTTTCAGGCCAGAAGATATTTCTTTTGCAACATCACTCATGAGCAATGAATCAAAGCTGTTCTTTACTCTGCTGATGATGATAAATAATATCCATGTTCTACTAAGCATTTAGTTTTCCACTGGGGGATCCTCGCTTGCTAAATTTGTACTTGTGAGTGTTGTTTAGGTGTGTAATTCTCTAGGCAGGCAGGCAGGCTTGTTGATATGAAACTAAGGTAATTTTGACACATTCATTTTTCCTTCCCTTTGTACTATAAGCTCCCGGGGATCCATTTTTATATTTATTTGGATTATCATTCTTTCACTACCCAATTATTTATTTTATGTAATGACAATTCATCCATTTCCAATACAATTAATTAAGTGCATCATAGTTTATTAGGAAAATGTGAATGTAACGTAAACATTACGATCACCACTTTCTTAAAATTTAATGAGATTTGGGACATGAATTTATGAGAAAAATGCGACTGTCGCACCAATTTAAAACAGAAAGAAACTCAAAAGAAAAATGATTATCATTAGTTCATTACAACTAGTAGTGGTGTAGTACTAGTATTTAGTGATGATGGACTCTTCTTTAATATATATATTACACGCTAGCTGGTACTACAAGCTTTTTCTGTAAAAAGTGGATGTGAGAGAATGCCTTCCCGGCAATGCATGTTGGATCTGTTGATCAGATAGGCCCCGGTCCCAACCCCAAGATTTTGCATTTTATTCCATTCCATTGTGTAGTGTTTAAAGATTTCAGGCATTATGGGGGTCAAATTCTGAAACAAATTGATGTTGAAATGAAGCTTTATTATTATTTTTTTAAAAAAATTTAATAGAGACAGATTAATTCCATTAGTTGTTGTGGGGACAATTATATTCTCTTTTTGTCAAGGATTTGTTGATAGGTACAGTTTAAATGTTGGAGGGATCAAGATTAATGATATTGGAGTATTATATACATACATGAGTACGTCTGTACGTAGCTAGCACATTTTGATACTACACAGTAGTACAGTACTGACTCTTTAGGACTGATTCATAACTAACATTATTAAATTAAGGTTATCTTTATAATATATTTTGAACATTTATTCAATGACAATGACCGAACGGTTTAATAAGATCTCCGCTTTCAATTTAGCTTTCTAATATTTCTTTAGCTTTAATAATCCGTTTTAACAAATATCTAAAATACCTTTTTTTATACAAATTCTCTGTCCGGAATATTAAATTATGGAGCCTAAAAATTTTTAATTTTTTTTTTGGCTACAGTATTAAACTGTTAAATCTAAAAAAAAAATTAGCATGTGCGGAACCTAAAAACTTTAAAATAATAATAATTAGTATCATGTTATCTCTAGAACTTGGCTTTCGTCTCCTATATCCTCTCTACTTTCTACGTTTGCCGATCGCTGACCTCCTCCTCGGCGTTTAGATCTCTCTGGTACTCCGTTCCCTGGTGGAGTGACAGTGTTGGCTGATGATCTCCGGTCAGTGTTAGGGCTACTGCGTCTCCTATGCTCGAACGTTTCATCGAAAGATAGCGACTATGGGTATTGATTGTGATACCGGACAACATTTTTTTGTTTGCTCGGGTGATAAATGATGGGATTTTCTATCTGATTCGATCCATTAGATCTGAATTGTATATTTGTAGATCATGCTATTGCATTGCAAATGAATTGAGAGTTTGTGGTTGATTAGTCAATAGTTTCGTTATTGAGAGTTTGTGGTTGATTAGTCAATAGTTTCGTTATGTTGCGGATTTTTATGACGTGGAGCTAGTTCCTTCGACCATGAAATGTTGTCTTCCTGATAGATAGACTATTTGATAAAATCAGTTCACACTTGGACTCCACAGTTTACTGCAGAAGCCAAATAATATTTTTTTTAAATTTTAGATTGTGCAGTTTAATATTCGCTCGACATCGGATGAACACTCAATACTTATAAGAATAGAACGGATGAGGAGATTTTTGTTAAACACGGATCATTTTTTGTGCTAAAAAAAAAAACATAAAATTAAACATATGGTGGGGCGTGATTTGGAAACATCTATTAAACCGTTCGACACTCACAAATCTCTTATAAGAATAGACAACATTAGTTATAAATCAATTCCCTATATATAATTGATACATTTAGGATCAAAATGCCTCCCTTAATTTTTGCTCCCTCACCACCTTTAATCATTCTCGATCATTGTTAATCCATCTTTTCATGTTTACAAATCAATTATTCTATTTTCTAGTTATTATTTAACTTTTATCTAATCTTAATATTCGCGATAATCTTGTGTAAGTCTCTTGTTAGGCTCTTTCTTATCGAGATGCATGATAGTTACATTTGACTTTTAAATATATATCATTCATTAACACATGAAATTCTTACATTTTTTTTCTTTCTAATATTAAATTTTAAGACTAAAGTTTGTGATGGGAAAATCTTATCAAACCAGACCATCAGAACAATATGGCTAAAAGCTAGCAATAAGGATACTGTTTGGGGGTGTGATATGAAGCATGCATATTAAATCAAACCAGACCATTGGATGGCTAAAGGCTACACGTACACCAGTGAGAAATTTGAAACAGAAAGATCTTCAAAGCAGAAATTGAAGTAGTAGGATTTGAAAGGTACATGCTAGAGACAGTGAAACTTAGAAGATATATCTACTTATAGATAGATATTTAAGTTGTTAAGAGTACTTAGATTGGCATATGATCGATCTAGAAATCTATTTTCAAACGGTGAAACCAGAAGCTGGCCGATTAAGGCTACTGCTACACGTACGTTTCTATATAGTACATAAATTGAGACGGAGAAATAGAAAATCAGCAGCTTCGATCAATCACTGATAGTAAGGTGAGACACCAATGTTAGCCGAAGCAAAAAAGCCGTCTTTCATGAGAATATCTTCTGCATTCATATCCTACACGTACAAATTAACCAGAAGAATAAATATTAACTTGGAATTTTTTTACGATAATTCATATCATAAACTGAGAATATTTTGCTTCTCCTATCATTCTATTGCAATGCATGCACTAATCTATTACTTAGTAGTATACCTGTTGGCGCACAGTATTAGTAGTGTTCTTGATAGAAGTCTGATCAGCAGGCATGAGACCAAAGTGAATGTGTGGAAAGTGGGCCCACTGTAAATAAAGAGAAATGTCGAGGTAAAATTGAAAATATTTAGCAAATACTTCCTCAGTTTTCAAAATTATAACTACATTTCCACCTTTTGTTTTCAAGTTAAATTTGGAAACTTTAAAATTTAAAATCGATGTGAATTAATATTAGTTTTGAAAACAATTAATATGATACATGTTATTGTTTTAGTACAAATATACTAGTAGAATTTTTTTTTAATTATTAAAATTAAATAAATTCGTATATATTTTCAATTCAACAATTTAGCAAATTAATTTTTAAAAGACAAAATGTATTTCTGATCCTGGAATCAGGTTACATGACTATTGAATATTACCCTTTATGTTAATTTATTGAATAGTTGAGGATGGGTTCTTTAGTCTTGAGATTTTGCATGATTGCCTTGTTCCCTTCCCTTCCCTCTCATATCATTAGTTTAATCACTTACACATGCAGTTGAAGTTATTTGTAGCCTTACATATATCACCCTTGTGGTACTTCAGATAATTCTAGACTACATATTTGTCAAGTTTTCTTGACTCTCGTTTACTTCAATCTTCTCATGTAAGTACTCTTAATGTAGAATCTCTTTTTGATTTTCATAATAGTTTTTTATTTTCGACATGCATGGGGGGAATAAAAAAGAGAGCAAAGAGTGTACGTGTGTTGGGTTAAATGATTGATGGATCAAATGTGTGTGTGCATATATAAATCTATTTACGTATATGCGTAAATGAAGGAGAATTAAGTTACATTCTTAGCAGCAGCACTGAAGGCTTCTCTGTGGCTAATATCAGGATTTCCTGCCTTAATGCGTTGGATTTCGTCCCTGCACATTATTAATACATTTATATATTGGTGGTATGATCATGCACTCATATATTGGAGTTGTTTAGTAAGCAGATTCTATGACAGTCAGAGTTTTTCAAGATAATATATACATATTTTCATAATGATGAATTGATGATCAGTTATATAGATATATATATATACATACTCACTTGATAAATCGGTTGTAGGCAGACGGGACTCGCTGTCTTTTCTCCGGAGCTGGACATGCAAACCCACATACAAAAATATAAATGAGTAGGACTTACAAAGGCCTACAAGTGATCTCTCCATGCATCTCTACTAAACTTGATACTTTTTTTCTCCCTCTATATATACCTAATCATATAGTACAGAAAAAACTAGGGGCAGCTATACATAGGAGAAACAAATAACAGTACCAAAGTACACTTAGAGACATATAATAGTTGAACTAGTTAAATTGATAGTTGCAAACATGTATTGTGATGTGGCATATAATATACTGTAGTATTATATTGTTGAGATATAAAATTTTATATCGGAACTAAGACTAAGACCTGAAGACTAAATGTATAATTTATAAGTTTACTCCACTCATTAATTAATTGTCAATTGATTATGATTTGAATACTTTAATATGGTATCAGAGCATACACTACTCGTGAGAATACCCAACGGCCCATATGCTCTATATCACCCAATTAAAATTATCCATGTGTTTGGCTATATATATATGTAACCCCAATAGCTAACATGCTCCACGTCACCAAATTCAAATTGTCCACACATTTTACTCAAAATTAGGCCACACGTGAGAGGGGCGTTGTTAAGATATAAAGTTCTTCATCGAGGTATATATATATAAGACTACTTCACTCATTGTCAATTGATTATAAGTTAGATACTTAAATATATATTTTATGATACAAATCTTTAATGTATATTAGGGTGTCTACATATACATATTATATACATATAATATGTATATTTTGAAAAAGCAAATGGATTTTATTTCATTAAAATAAAATCCTTACAAAGTATGGCAATCCAAAAGGTATGGATTTGGCCTAAACAATAAATTGTATATTGAACTAACCCCAAATTCAAAATAACACCCTAAAAGCTGCAATTGGAGCTAAAAGATGCAACAATAACTTCTCCTAATTAACTAATCCTTCTAAACTGTATATGAAAGAGCTAGCACTCAAAAGAGAAAGGTTCCCTTATTCATTTTTTTAAACTTTTTTTTTTCTCTGTTGAATGACTAAAAGAGTACCAACATTACATTGAGCATGCTGTTTTATGTTTCAAGAGAGAGTTCAACATACATAATTGAAGTATTTAAAAGAAATTAAATAAATAATCTCACGTCTGTTAATGAGTGGAGGCCTAGGAAGCTGATCAAGTCCTGATCCACCTCTCCCCGATAGAGAAAACTCACCGATCAGATTAGCCTGATTCATCAAAAAGTTGGGTCTACGGTTTGGAATCTCTTCCTGCGCACATAGATACATAATTAATCATCAACCTAAATAATGTATATGGATTACAGTATATTAGTTTCAATGGGCACAATTTTTATATTACGCATTTTTTATCAGAAAAAAAAATAATTTATTAATACAATGTAACAAAATGTGAGAAATTAATCCAAAAGATTTGGAAAGGGTCACAAACATAATTGTATTTCAATAAAATCTTAAATAACATACCATAAGGTTGTGATGGGTAGTAGGAGAAAAGAAAGAGTAGGAATGGGGCAAGTAGTGAAGGTGATTATTATTAGGTACTGAAATATTAGTAGGTACAGGTGGGAGCAGCAGCCCACGCATGTTTACTGGGAGGAGGTTGCTGCAGTGGCCGCATCGCACTGTCACCGTCTTGAACAAACTCGAGCAAGGAACACTCACCTATACATAACAAAATAATTAATTACACCCAAAAATTAAATATAATATGAACTACTTGGATGCATGGGATTATTCACTATGTGATGATTTTAGTGAAGTCGATCAAGAAAGAAAGATGAAGTAGACAAAATGGAAGAAACCTTAATTAAATTGGTGACCTAGCTAGCTATGGCTAATTAGGTAATGAAAATTGAAGCAACGTACGTGGTGCAAAATATGACTCAAATCAAATTAATGTAAACTGTCCCTTAACTTAAGGGAGCTGGGCTTTGCTAGTTAGTAAAACTGATTGACGAAGATAATATCATAGTTAGGGGACAGTTTTCCGCTTTAGTCGTCTAAGATATTTTCTTTAGTCGTCTAATATATATATATATATATATAGCAGAGAGAGAGAGAGAGAGAGATCCGATTAGTAGTGCTAATTCCTGAAAATTAGAAAATGATAATTAATACCGCAAGAATGGTGTCGCAAATGTTGCAATGAACATAACAGAGCTGCTCGGAGGAGGAGGAGGAGGAGGAGGAGGAGGAGGAGTTGGTCCAGAGATGATAAGGAGGCTGCAGGATTAGAGGAGGAGGACATGATCTTTGTTTGCCTTGTTCCTTTTCAAATTTATTGGCTGCGCTCAGTTCAGATCATGTTAGCTCTCTCACTCTCTGATTGATTGATTGATTGATTGATTGATTTGATTTGATTGATGGACTTGACAGATTATCCACCACCTTGGATCTGCTTTTCTTTCATTCCTTTTCACATATGAAAGAGAGAGAGGAGGGAGAAAAGGTTAAGAGTATAGGAAATAGATGGAGAAACAAGTTTGACGGAGGAAAAGAGAAGGGAGCATAGTAATAGTAATATAAGGAGAAACCAAGTGGGGCCCATTCACCTTTTTTCTTATATATACAATATAGTACTCTCGTTGGAACAGAATTTTATTTACAAAATTTATAAGTAATCAAAATGTATTTTTATTTATATGTACTCTTAAAAATATTAAATTATTAGTTTATTTATAATGATATAATAATGTTATTATCATGACCAAATTTAAATATATTATGTAATTTTATTCTATGATTAATATAAGGAATTTGTCCAAGGTATAATACAATAGACATGAGTAATATTAATATAAGGGACGAATGTATAGTTAATGTTGTCAAATTAAGATTAGGGGTGAGAATGGTGCGTGTTAACGTCTACGATTTTAGACACTCGACGAAATCACTCAAAAAGCGACAAGGTCAAAATAATACCAACTATTGATGGAGTAATTGTTGTGAAATCAAACTCACGTAAATACATTCGCATAAACATAAATAAAGAAATATAAAGTGATGAACAAGAATTTACATTGAAACCCAATTGGAGAAAAACCACGGAGAGAGAGTAATCCAACTATAATAATATTTGGAGTACAAGTTATGTATCCGTGTTGTATATCTTGTGCCCTATCATATTGTCTTCTATTCATTCCCCTCTAACCCTAACTTGAAACAGATATATATAAAACCTCCACTGCATCCAACTAGGAGAAAGGATTCTTATCCCTTCAAATAAGGAAATACAATCCTACTTTAATAAGGGCTCTTCCAATCATCATAATAAATACATATGAGTCATCACCGGATCCGGACCATTAAATAGATTGGATCGCACTATTGCTGTAACCCAAATAATCACACTCCAACATTGCCTTCAATCTCTTTTTTATAAGGAAATTATAAATGAGAGAGTATACAAATTTATCCCAACAAAACGACCACCATCTTCAGAAGACCAAATATCACACCTGAACTCCATGTGTAGAACTAAAATTGTTGGCTCCCAATATCATCATTTAACTCCTCTTGCTCACTCATAAAATAGATAAATAATTTCCTTATTACTACCGAAGATATAAAGAACCAACCGAACCAACCTTATCACTATCGAAGATATAAAGAACCAACCTTATCACAACCGAACTAACCTTATCACAACTGAAGATATAAAGAACCAACCTTATCACAACCGAAGATATAAAGAACCAACCTTATCACAACCGAACCAACCTTATCACAACTGAAGATATAAAGAACCAACCTTATCACAACCGAATATATATAGAGAACCAACCTTATCACAACTGAAGATATAAAGAACCAACCTTATCACAACTGAAGATATAAAGAACCAACCTTATCATAATCGAACCAACCTTATCACAACTGAAGATATAAAGAACCAACCTTATCGCGTAGAAGATATATAAATAACCCACCAACACATCCAACCGAACACCAATTATAAAGTTCGCTCGAGGAACTAAACGTATTCGCTTCAAGAACCGTATAAATGTTTATTTTAACCGCTCGGGGAGGACGTTGGTCCATTACGGCGATAATGTCCGTTCGAGACGACGCCGTCCGCCCCGTAGAAGTAATCCGATTACAGAGGACGTTGGTCCGTCCCGAAGGATGTGATCCGTTCGGGAGGACGATGGTCCGTCCCGAAGGAAGTTATCCGTTCGGGAAGACGTCGGTCCGTCTCGAAGGAAGTTATCCGTTCGATAGGACGTCGGTCCATCCCGAAGGATATGATCTGTTCGGGAGGACGATGGTCAGTCCCGAAGGAAGTTATCCGTTCAGGAAGACGTCGGTCCGTCCCGAAGGAAGTTATTCGTTCGAGAGGACGCTGGTCCGTCCCAAAGGATGTGATCCGTTCGGGAGGACGATGGTCTGTCCTGAAGGAAGTTATTCGTTCGAGAGGACGTTGGTCAGTCCCGAAGGATCCAACCTTATACCGCCAAAATAGCCGTCCCGACCCTAGTGGGAGGCTTCTTTTTGGGAGAACTAAGCCTTCCCGAAGGATCCAACCTTCTTACGTCATCCAACCTTATACTGCCAAAATAGCCGTCCTAACCCCTGCAGGAGGCTTCCTTTCGGGAGAACTAAGCCTTCCCGAAGGATCCAACCTTATTGCGCCATCCAACCTTATACTGCCAAAATAGCCGTCCTGACCTCTGCAGGAGGCTTTCTTTCGGGAGAACTACGTCTTCCCAAAGGATCCAACATTCTTACGCCATCCAACCTTATACTGCCAAAATTGTCGTCCTGACCCCTGCAGGAGGCTTCCCTTCGGGAGAACTAAGCCTTCCCGAAGGATCCAACCCTATTACGTCATCCAACCTTATACTGCCAAAATAGCCATCCTGACCCCTGCAGCAGGCTTCCTTTCGGGAGAACTACGTCTTCCCAAAGGATCCAACCTTATTACGCCATCCAACCTTATACTGCCAAAATAGTCGTCCCGACCCCAGTGGGAGGCTTTATATTTCCAAATGTAGATAGCCGAAGACATGATGAAGCCGATGCGATATATTCCAAAGCAAACTGCCATTATCCGAAACGGAGTGTTGTTACCCGAAGTGGGTTGTTGCCAAAGGTGTCACGGGAGAGCCGCCAAAAGTCCAACAAAGTACGTATTTTAATTGCCCTCCAGTCTCTTATTTATAAGGAACTTATAAATAAGAGAGTATTCAAAAAGTCTCTTCGGGATTTTTATTTTCCGAGATTTTTATCCTCGGGATTTTTATCAACGGGATTTTTATCCTCCGAATTTTTATCCTCGCAGATGAGCACGTTTTCATATATATAAAAAATGAATCCTTTAATTTTCTTCTTTGTCATATGTATCAATTTCATCTTCCAGGAAATCATCATCAGAATCGCTTTCGTGCTCAAGTTTGGCACTGCTCCAGAGGAAGCTCTTCCGATCTTTGCCCAATCGCAACTGTAATCTCTGCAGCAACATGTAACAGTTAAATCTCTTTTATACAAACTGAATGTCTTCAAATTATTGGATAGTGATCATATTTGATGGTGTCTCTGTTGATGGATTAAACGCCTCAAGGAACTTTGGTTTGGCCCAGATGAGTTGGGTAGTGAAGCACAAGTTAGTATGTGGTGAAGACAATCCCCTGTTTCCACGTCCCAAATTATAATGGTAGATTAACTACCCAACTCCAGAACCTATTTCAACTTGCAACAAAAACGAACATTACTCGTATA
The DNA here is from genome assembly GCA_020205615.1 of Panax quinquefolius. Lineage (NCBI taxonomy): Eukaryota > Viridiplantae > Streptophyta > Magnoliopsida > Apiales > Araliaceae > Panax > Panax quinquefolius. The sequence continues at coordinate 105,698,159 of CM035174.1, read as the reverse complement.
AAATTGAGGCGGTGCAAAAGTAACATAAGTACATGGATGACCACAATTGTTTTTCTTTAATTATTCTAACTCTTTCGATGTGTTGCGTAAATAAAAGTAAGAAGCACGGTTCTACACACTACTCCTTTTTTTCTTTTCGAGGTGAATATGCATGTAGATATCACATGGGTGTTACAATTATATTTAATTACACGCACACGCATGGGTTATTAAACGTCAGTGAATATAAAAGGTGAATCCTACATTGAATATGACAAGACGTTTACTAGATGGATACATATTGCATATTTATAAACATATGTAAAAATAATTATAGTTGAACATCAGTCATACTATTGCAAACAGAATTAACCCACTAGTTCAAGGATTTTTTGCATGAACAATACAACAGATACCACTTATATACTAAACGGATATATATATATATATATATATATATATATATATATATATATATATATATATATATATATATTGGTAAAGAGATAGGCAACTTAGCTTTATATGTAAGCCCTTCAATTAAATTTGGTGATTTTAATTTGACACTGGAAGAAGTGTCTTGTTTCCCACAGACAATACTAATGTTAACGCCTAATTTTATACGTACCGACAAAATCACCCAAAAAGACAAAGCCAAAATAAGCATACCACGGTTGATGGAGTAATTGTTGTGAAATCAAACTCACGAAATACACTCGCATAAAAATAAATAAAGAAATATAAAGTATGAACACAAGAATTTATGTGGAAACCCAACTAGGGAAAAACCACGGAGAGAGAGAGAGTAATCCACTATAATAATATTTGGAGTACAAGTTATGTATCTGTGTTGTATATCTTGTGCCCTGTCATATTGTCTTCTATTCTGTTCCCCCTCTAACTCTAGCTTGTAGTCGTATATATAGAAGTAACCTCCACCTGCATCCAACTAGGAGAAGGATTCCTTATCCCTCCAAATAAGGAAATACAATCCTATTTTAATAAGGACTCTTCCACTGTCATAATAAATTCATATGGGTCATCACCAGATCTGGACCATTAAATAGATTGGGATGCACTATGGCTAGACCCAAATAATCACACTCCAACAGTGCGATTTGAAATCCAAATCGTACAATCGTAATCGAAACCGATTAGGTGCGGTTTGACAAATCCAAAACCGCACATGAAACCGCTTGTGATTGGTGCGATGCGATATTAAATCGTGCGGTGCAGTTTTGATTTCAAAATCAATTAAATCAACAAAATTTTATTCAATTTAAATTAACAATTTAACATTACACAATATTAAATACTACTTTGATAACACACACAACCTTACTTAGAATGTTTTGTTTAAACAAAAACTAAATAGAACCAAACCCAAATCTTAAATTCGATATATATATATATATATAATGTAGGGTGTGACTAATTAATGTTGAACATACAATGATAAAATAAATATGACACCCCAAAGCGAAGTATACAACACCCATTACGAGTCATCAAAATATATAGTATGTGAAACAACTACAACTTTATTAATACAACATAAAAGCGTGAGTTTAAATACAAATATTGTCATCTGACAATATCCACACTCAAATAAGTCCTCATTTCAATTATTGATATATTATTTTACAAAATGGTGAGGACTACTAAAATAATTTCTAGAACCACTACAAGAAAAAGGCTTAAGTTCGATTTGATTTTTCCGTCGGAATTACTCTTTATTCAATGTAAATTACTTTATTCTCTACAGAAATATCTTTTAGATATTCAGTCGTAAATATTCGCGTCGAAAATAACGTCCGTCAAAAGTTCTGTCAAAAATTACATATCTTCGACGAACGTATCTTCGACGGATGTACGTCGAACATTAGCTATCTTAAATAGAATATATAGGAATTAACGTTAAATCGAATATAAGAGTAACTAAGTTCGACGGATACATTCCCTCGGAATTACCTTATTCCTGACTGAAAAATAGAATAAACCATTAAACATTAAAATTGGCTGATTATTACATTCAACGGTCTTTACGTCGGAGATAGGGTGTTTACGACGGAAAATTTGCGTCGAAGATAATGTATGCTCATTGAAATTAGGATATTTTAAGATTTATTAAAAATTACTTATTTGTTATTTCCGAGGGAAATTCCGTCGCAACTAGCTTATTCCGTCGGAATTAACTAGCCTTTTTTTTAAATACAAATTTTAAAAGTTCAGTTTCCAAATGTTTAAACCCATTAATGCACCTGTAACCTGTCACAACCCAATACACATTAATATAAACTTGTATCTCACATTCAAATATGCAACGTAGCACTAAAACTTAATCTTCAACTCATTATCATTCACATTCACATTCAAATATCCACCAAAACGTATTATAAGTTAACCAATTACAACTATAATTAATTGACCATAAATGTTAAACAATATAATTTACAATAGTTGTACAGGCGTAATTAGACAATACAATATATACAAAAGGGTCTACCAATAACATGAATATATACAAATGAACTATAAACTAGTAAAAGTATGATGATCATCATCTAAGTGAGGTGAGCAACGACGCTTTGCTACGTGTATGGATGTCAGACTCGTGCTCCTGCTTATCATCGCCAGCCTGGTCGCTATCGCCACCCTATTGATAGAATCAAAAATATAAATCATTAGTCCATATATATATATATATATATATATATGTGTGAGAATTAACAAACTAGCCTTAATTGAAAAACATAAACAATAAGAATACCTTAGTAGGTGGGGGCGGACGAAAAGCCTCCTCCAAGAGGTAATCACCATCCGAGCATCTCGGTTGCTCAAGCGTCGAATCTGCCCCGTGGTAATCCTGCATTTCTCTGCAGAGGCCCTCGCTATAATATCCCGAGCAATACGGTGAAGACGAGAATTAGAAGGCAACCATCGACGTTGAAAGACCGGATCGCAGATGGAACCTATCCGACACTACGGCCCTATCACCGCCAGAAGATATCGTCATCCAAGCCTTGCCCAGTATGAGATGGTCCGACATGTGCTTTCGGGGATTTGGCGCTTTCACGGAGCCTATAAAGAGATACAAATTCGATTACTAATTATAATTTATATAATGTGATAAATTCGGATAATTTCGTGAAACATTAAAAAATATTACCTCCAAGAAGTGTATATGCGGGTATCCTCGGCAGACCCAACACTCGATATCTGCCGGTACTCCTAGTAGGGGGATCCTGAGACGCGACCCATAGTCTCAGCTTATTCATCCCGATCTAATACAATATCGGGAAGAGGGGTGGCGAAATCTAACGGCTCAGAACCCCTCCTAATAGTCTCCAGCTCAGCTATACGCTCGTCCCAAAGCCTCTGAAAACGGTCTTGTAATGTATTCCGTATACGTATGTTAATTATATCATTTTAATCACGATTGAATATTATTAAAAGCTAAATAGTAAGATGAGTTTTACCCGTATAGATAAAGCTGCCTGAGACAAAGCACGCTCGTCCTTAGGCGCGTGGGCTCGATCCCGTGGAATTGGTTGTTCCACAATATTTTCAATCACTTCTGATTCCTCGTGATGAGTCCATACAAAGTACCCATCTACAAATCCACGAAAAAATAAGTCGAATTTAATCTCGTCGACTTTCTTTCGAATCAGATTTTTACACTTGACACACGGGAATCACATCTTCCCGTGCGGATCATCCGTATGTTCTAGTGTTTTGGTCAAGAAATCTAAAACCCCAATACGATAAGCTGAGACTAATCCCCTCCCATCAATGGGTATCCTACGGTACATCCAACTCCGGTCGGCTGACATTTTTAACTACACAGAAGTACGCATTAAGTTAATTTGGATATTCATGCGTGAATTAGATTTACTTAGTATCTCTACAGGACAGGGGTAAGGCTTCTATCACGTTATTGGATGTGTCTCGTCACTAGTACAAACACGTTGAGTACGTTTCATGAGTTTCAAGAAAATTTTGGCAAGATTTCCCATGGTCTCCAAGCACACGAAATAGACTAAGATAACTTAATCTAAGTATGCACTCGGAGAACATATAGAGATAACAGTCGATTAATCCTCAAAATAACAAAAAATGTACCGTTTCGTATTTACACCGGCCTAAGTGAGAGACATAACATCCAATAACAGTCCCAAACTGAGGACTGTTCGACATTCACCCCTATTGAGTGTATGTCAAACGGGTTTCTAAGTTTCAAAGTATAGTACATAGTTTATGAGAATTTATGTGGAATCTCTACTTAAGTCGACAACCGGGCAAAAAAAAGGTCGTAGTTCTTGTTTGTGTCCTATACTCGAATAATAAAGTTAATTCAATTACTGTAAACATTCCTCACAGTTCCATCATAACAGATGACAACATCCCGAAGGAGTTCCATTACGCTATTGAACAAAGTTCAACAACTTCATCGCACTACTTTGGATGTTGTCATCTCATATGATGGAAACGATGGAATGTCTCTCTGAATTCAATTACTTTTATTATTCGAGTATAGAGACACAAATAGAACTACGAATTTTTTTAATTAATTGCCGAGGAACCGGTTGGAGTACTATTTAGCCGCAAGAATGCTATGTCCAAACCCTAACACAAGAAAGAGTACATATATGTAGGAGAGTATTATTACATTTATATATTGAAAATTGTGGCAAACTAAACAAATGCTACTTAGTTTATTTTGTCAATGATAAAACTAAGTAAGTGGTACTTAGTTTATGAGAATTGTTAATTATTTGGAATCTATAGAGACTACTGTTCGACATTCACTTCTAGTTATTCTTAGTTTATTTTGCCAATGATGATAAACTAAGTAAGTGGTACTTAGTTTATGAGAATTGTTATTTGGAATCTATAGAGACTACTGTTCGACATCACTTTTAACTATAAACTGCTATTTTGCCAATGATGATAAACTAAGTAAGTGGTACTTAGTTTATGAAAATTTTTATTTGGAATCTATAGAGACTACTTATATATTTTATTTTATTTTATTTATTAAACTAAATTAAATTAAATTTTTATTACTTTTTATTTTATTTTGTATTATATATATATATTATATAATTTTTAATGTTTTTTATTAAATTAATTAAATTAAATTTATTTTAAATTTAATATAATTTAATTTAGATTATTTAAATTAAATTAAATTTATTTTATTTTATTATTTTTATTTACTTTTATTTTTATTGAATTGTATTTTATTTAATAAACTAAATTTATTTTATTTAATAAACTAAATTAAATTATATTGACTTTATTTTATTTTAGTAGTAAGAAACTAAGTAAATGGCACTTAGTTTATGATTTATTAATATTGGGAAACTAATTACTAATACAATACATACAAGTCTGCAATTTCATAATTCTGACAGAATTTCTGTCATAAATTCAGTCGTAAATAACAAATATATCAAGATTAATAACAAATATATCAAGATTGAAACATTTACTAGATCTTTATACACTAAGCAGGAAGTCGTACATAATGTTTGATCCCAATTTGCATGGATTTGCATAACAGTTAGGCATAACACAATTTCGACAACCCAATTTTCACAACAGTTAGGCAATTAACACAAATAATAACCCTTATAATTTCAGCAGAACACAAATAGATATAACCCATTTCGGTAGAACACAAATAACCCATTTCAGCAATGAATCCAAAATATATATAGTAGCGATAATTATCATCAATAGATATATATATATCAGAAGACCCCAAATTATTAATAAATAAAATTTATTTTCCTATATTTATTATTTTGAAATAGTAAGGGTTGATTTTATTAATGTGGATAGTTATGGGTAAAATACGCAAATATTTGAATAAGCAAGTGGTTATAAAATATTCATTATTGTTGGGGAATATTCGTTTGGTCGTGGAATATTAAGATCGTCGAGGAATATTAAATGACGGCACTTGAGTCTTATGGGCCCCATAATCGGAAAGAGATTGGATGAAGAAACAACAAATATAAGTTGTTTATAAATAGCAGCGTAAGTTATTACATCAGATTATCTTGTTGGAATACACGGTGGTTAAAACACACTATCGCTGCGTTGTTGACAAGAAGACTGCAGTATTGCACCAATTATTGATTCTTACGTAAAAGGCACTACTCAATAATTGTTACAAAGAATTCTTGCTTCGGTATTTTATTTTATTGATTCAATAATTCTTTGCATTGATATTTTATATTCTTCGTTGTTTCAATAAATTGTCATTACACATTATTTTCCATTATCGGAGACAATAATTCATATTATCTGAATAATATTATTGGATAACATTATTGGCAATGTCTAGAAAGTTACATACAAGGAGAGGTTTGGTCACCTAATTGCTTGGCCAGTAAGAAGAGAGATCCTTATTGGAAAGCCCTCTTTCTCGGAAAGCAGTGCAGTTGCCAAGATTATGATTCTGTAATATTATTTATGAATAATTAATTATTGATTTATATGATGAGAAAATATTTATTTTATGTGGATATAGATGGAGAAAATTTTAATGTGACAATTGTTGAAAATTAATATTTTATCTTTTTACGATAAAATAATTCATTTAAATATATTATTTTAATAATATATTAAGGGTGATATTTTATAATGAATGTGGGATATATATGAGTATATGAGGAGGAAGAGTATTTTTGTGGCATTAAATGTTTAATACATATTTTGTGTGTTGGTGGACACAATTATCGATAGAAATTTGATTATAGCGTAAAATCGCTTCTGCTTATGGATTTGATCAATTTCATTTGGAATTTGAAAAACTTTCTTTCGCAAAGTTGTAGAGAATTGAATTTCCTATAAAAACACGCGAGATTCGAATTTTCTGACAAAAAGGCTATTTATTATGAATTATTGAAGTTCCGAAACTCCGAAATAATTGATTTTTAGAAGTTTTAATTATTTTTTTCAAGTAAAATGTTTTTGGTGTGTTAAGTGGGTCTAGCATGTGTTATTGATTTCTGAAATCAGATCTCCAAAAGTGGGCGTATAGAATTTTAACAAATAATAATATTATATTAAATTTTACATTTTTTGGTGTTCTAAGCATTTTTCTATAAATAGGTGCTTAGGTTAGAATTGAAAATCACACTTTAGAACTGAAGTTTTCTCTCTATATTATCGGCGTATTCTTGTGAGTATTTTGAGTATACTTTGAGTATTGCTATACTGGTGCGAGTTCAAGTCATAGCCTTTATATCCTGTTTCAACTGAAATCTTGTCTTTCGAGGTAAGGGATGTTATTTGATTCGAAAATGATATTATTTCTTCAATATCATTATGCGAAATATTGGTTGGAAATTTTATCAAATTTGGAACTTTTTCATATCGGGGTTAGTTCTTATTCACGAAGTTCTTATTCATGAGTTACTATTATTCATAAGTTACTATTAATGAGTTCTTATTCACGAAAGTACTATTCACGAAGCGTGAAGATGTTTTTTGTGAAATTTCTATCTTTTGGTGTTGGAGTTACTTATTCACGATCTGGCATTATTCACTTAATCAAGACCTATTCATAGAAAAATGAAATTTCTTCTTTTCATCCAAAATATCTATTTCGGATACTAGCTTTGATTGTATCCATGTTTTGATCATTCTTGAATTTTACACCACTATGATTATTTTTGAGGTATTGTTGGACATGGATAAAACAAAGTACGAATCCTTAATCCTTAATCCTTGTCATTTTGTTTCTTTGGATTCGTTTCTTTAAAAATATTTTCATCATCCTCGATCTTAAATGATGATATTATTGAATATCTTTGGCTCGTAGCAAAGATGGTGATTTCGATGAATATCTTTGGCCCGTAGTGCAAAGATGAACAGGTGTTTAGATGAACATGACCAACTGATGAATATCTTTGGCCTGTAGTGCAAAGATGAATATTTGATTCCATATATATATTGATTGATGTTACAGGGATAAAATATCGACGATGAACTTTTAAATTCATATATAGAAGATAGTAGTTTGCATTCTCTACTTAACTCTTCTAATGAATTGTTGTTTTCACGCAGTTGTTGATTTAAAAGCGGTTGTCTATTGTATTCTATTAGATTTTCCTGTTGAAGACTAACGATAATTTGTTGTATATTATCTTAGTCATAATATTCTTTCTTTGGGCTAGTTGAGCTCACCCTTTTCCTTGTTGTTCCATTTTTCTTCTCGGGGAGGAGAATATAGCGAAAGTACTTAGTCGGGGTATGGAATGAAGGTTCTAGAGACTTGTTTAGTAGTCCTCACCATTTTTATAAAATAATGTATAAATAATTGTGATGAGGATTTATTTGGGTATGTATATTATCTGAAGACAATAATTGTATTTAAACTTCATGATATATATGTTGTCGTATTTTTACACGACAAATGTATTAATAAAGTTGTAGTTATTTACGTACCATGTATTTGGCGACTCAGAATGGGTTGGATGGAATGGACCTATGTTGGGGGCGTCACATATATAGTACCAATTTCAGTGTAATATGCACAATATTGGGCAGGAAATTATACCTAATTATGCAAATAAACCATTACTAACCTTAGGCCTTAGCTAGTTTGAAAACCGGGTTAAAGGAGGAAGGAGAAAGTAGAGTCCAACCTTGGGCGAGCAACGTCGTCGACGCCGATTGCAGGAAGGGAGGGTCGCCACGTGATGGCGTTGTGTGGAAGGGTGGTAGAAAGTGAAATTTGAAGAGAGAGAGTGGTGAGAGAGAAAGAGAGGCTAACGACGGTGACAAGGAAAAGGGGTGGGTGTGGGACCCATGGTGATTGGATGGGTGGGGTGGGGAGGATGAGAGAGGAAGGAGAGTACTAGGGGGGACCGGTGTGGCGGGAAGGATGAGAGAGGGAAGGAGAGTACTAGGGGGACCGGTGTGGGGGGGGGGAAGGATGAGAGAGGAAGGAGATCGATTGAGACCGAGAGAATGAGAGAGAGGGTGGGGGCGGTGAGGATGAGATCGAGGAGGAGTGAGAGAAATAAAGAAAGCGTCCCAAAATAAAAAAGCGAAGGTGAAAGGTTTTATTTTTATCTCCGACGGAATGTCCGTCGGACGTATATCTCTCGAGAAATAGTTTAAATACGATGAAAAGTCTCTCGAAATTAATGTTTTTTCGTCGAAATTACTTTTCGTGGTGGCGCCAAACTTGGCGCTAACTGGGGAGGACTGAGTTCGACTAAATTCCGTCCTAATTAATGTATTTCAGAGGACTTATATCCGACACATTATTCCTCGGACATAATCCTATTTATAGAATTTAATTTAATCCGTCGAGGATACGTCGATCGGAAATAAGGCGGTTTTCTTGTAGTGAACCATCATTCTATACCCCACTAGTACTCATTTACATTCTCGCCTCACGAGAAGAAATATGGGACAAAAAGGAAAAGGTGAGCTCAACTAGCCCGAAGAAGAACATTATGACTAAGATAATACTGTAACAAATTATCGTTAGTCTTCAACAAGGAAAAATCTAATAGAATACAATAGACAACAAGTTTTAAATTAATATTCGCAGCGGAAATAATAATTCATTAGAAGAGTTAAGTAGAGAATGAAATCTACTATCTTCTATATATGAATATAAAAGTTCATCATCTATCTTTTATCCCTGTAACATCAATCAATATATATCTGGAATCAAATATTCATCTTTGAACTACAGGCCAAAGATATTCATCAGTTGGTCATGTTCATCTAAACAACTGTTCATCTTTGCAGTACAGACCTAAGATATTCATCAAAAATCATTCATCTTTGTTCTACATGCCAAAGATATTCAGTAATATCATCATTGTGACGACCCCAAAATAGGTCCATTCCATCCAACCCATTCTGAGTCGCCAAATACATGGTACAGAAACAACTACAACTTTATTATCACAACAATAAAACTGTGAGTTTAAATGCAAATATTATCTTCTAGACAATATTTATACTCAAATAAATCCTCATCACATTTATTGATACATTATTTTACAATAATGGTGAGGACTACTAAACAACTCTCTCTAGAACCTTCATTCCATACCCCACCAAGACTCCATTACATTCTCGCCTCCCCGAGAAGAAAAATGGAACAACAAGGAAAAGGGTGAGCTCAACTAGCCCCAAATAAAGAATGTTATGACTAAGATAATATACAACAAATTATCGTTAGTCTCCAATGAGGAAAAATACGATAGAACACAATAGGCAACAAGTTTGAGATCAATATTCGCAGTGAAATAATAATTCATAGAAGAGTTACGTAGAGAATGAAATCTACTATAATCTATGAATTTAACGATCCATCATCAATATTTTATCCTCAGTAACATCAATCAATATTCATCTCAAATCAAATATTCATCTTTGCACTACTGAGCCAAAGATATTCATTAATCCATTATGTTCATCTCAACACTGTTCATCTTTGCACTAAAGGCCAAAGATATTCATCGATTAGTCATGTTCATTTAAACACCGCTCATCTTTCTGCACTACTGGCCAAAGATATTCATCAATCGGTCATGTTCATCTCAACACTGTTCATCTTTGCACTAAAGGCCAAAGATATTCATCATCGGTCGTGTTCATTTAAACACCGCTCATCTTTGCACTTCTGTGCCAAAGATATTCTTGAGAAACCATTCATCTTTGCACACTGTGCCAAAGATATTCAATAATATCATCATTTAAGACCGAGGATGATGAAAAATATTTTTAAAGAAAGCGAATCCGGTGAAACAAAATGACAAGGATTAAGGATTCGTACTTGGTTTTATCCGCGTCAAAAATACCTCAAAAATAATCATAGTGGTGTAAAATTCAAGAATGATCAAAACATGGATACAATCAAAGCTAGTATCCGAATAGATATTTTAGACGAAAAGAAAAATTTTCATTTTTAATTGAATAAGGCCGTGATTCGTGAATAGTGTCAGATATCGTGAATAAAGTCATAGTATCGTGAATAAGTAACTCAAACACCAAAAGATAGAAATTCCACAAAAAAAACATCTTCACGCTTTCATGAATAGTACTCGTGAATAAGAATCGTGAATAGTAACTCATGAATAGTAACTTCGTGAATAAGTAACTCATGAATAGTAACCCAGACATGAAAAAGTTCCAAATTTGATAAAAGTACCAACCAATATTTCAAAGATAATGATATTGAAGAATTAATATCATTTGAGAAGAAAATAACATCCCTTACCTCAAAGAATCAAGATTTGCCGGAAGGAAAGGCTCAAGTGATCTTTGAATGAAACTTGTATCGAAACAAAGAACTCTCAAAGTATCTAAATACTCACAAAATACGCTCAATAATATAGAGAGAGAAGAGAGAAAACTTTGTTTCGGTGTAATTTTCAATTCTAAACAAGCCCTCTATTTATAGGAAAATGTTAGCCCATCAAGCAGACTTGACTCAATTTACTGATGGCTTTACTCGCTACTATTGCCACCCACCACATTTGAAATAAAATTCAGCACATTCTTTCACCAACCACAAGTGGGGCCCACTCAATTCTAGAATTTTCCACCAAAATCAATTATAACCCTAATTTCCTAGAATCGGACACCTCTTAAAATTCATAACAAATCATTCGTGCATTTTTAACGGTTCAAAATTTGTGGACATATACTCAACTTATGTATGTATAACATACCCAAAATTTCCACAATCCAACGGTCGGATTAAAAATTATAATCCCCGCAATATATCTCAAAAACCCCGATTTAATTTTTAATACCTCCAACTGTAAAATATCGATAAAACACCTCAACAATAATTTCTTCATTTATAACCACATAAATAAATCCATCATTTATATCCACATAAAATAAATATTTCTTTATCATATGAATCAATAATTAATTATTCACAAATAATATTACAGAATCACAATTATTATATGACAAAGCCGCTCCTGTGAGAAGGGGCTTTCCAATAAGGATCTCTCCTCATCTGGCGCGCAATTAGGTGACCAAACCTCTCCTTGAATGCAGAACTTTCTAGACATTGCCAATAATGTTATCTAATAATATTATTCAAATAATATGAATTATTGATCCGATAATGGGAAATCTCATATTGTGACAATTATTGAACAATGATAATATAAAATATCAACGCAGCAATTATTGAATCAATAAAATAAAATATTGAATAAGAATTCTTGTAAAAATTATTGAGTAGTGCCTTCACGTAAGGATCAATAATTCAACAATCTCATGCAATACTGGTGTCTTCTTTGTGAACCACAGACATCAGTATTTTAACCACCGGGTATTCAACGATCTTAATTGGTAATAACTACGTAGTTATTTTTAACCAACTTATATTTGTCGTTTTCTTCATCCAATCGCTTTCGTTATGGGGCCCACACATGGTCTGCTCAGTAAATCGAATATTCCCGACGCATGACGAATATTCCACGACCAAACGAATATTCCCCGACAAAAATGAATATTTTATAACCCTTGCTGCTTATTTTGAAATATTTGCGTGATTTAACCCTTAATTATCCACATTAATCAAATCAACCCTTACTATTTCAAAATAATAAATAAAGGAAATTCCTTTTTATTTAAAAATTTTTGGTCTTCAACCTCCCTCCTTATGAAATTTCGTCCTCGAAATTGGCGTACGTACTGGTGTTTGAAAAGGTAAAGATACCTCGCTTTCATTTTCGTTTCCAACTCCTGGTCATTTCCTCAATAGCATGGTTTCTCCACAAAACTTTAACTTATGGTATAACCCCGGTACATAGGTCATGTTCTTTCCTCTACAAAATCTTGACAGATACCTCCTCGATGACGTTAAGTCTTGGCTATATCTCGTCCGGTTCTAACTCAATGACGTGTTTGGGTCGTCCACATATTTATGTAACATCGACACGTGAAAAGCGTTATGAACACGCGTCATACTTGGTGGTAAAAGCGAGTCTATAGCTACGATTCCTATTCAATCGAGAATTTCAAATGGATTAATAAATCGAAGGTTTGAGCTTTCCTCACCTCACCGATTCTCGCTTTTAAAATAACAACTTCTTGCGACCTCCTTCTTCAAATTCATCACTCCGGTGTGTAGAAAGCGACTTTAACTTTATCGATTAAAAGTCGATTATACTCAGATATCATCACGCACTCAGTATATCATCACGTGGGTACCTAGAGTTTTCATCTCCATCTCTATTATTTGTATATTATACGAAATGAGTCTTTGACAATATTGTACTCAGTCTTGTATACGATCTTCTACTCAACACGTCGCCTACCACGTTCGCTTTTCCGGGATGGCATGGTCGAACATGTCTTTGAAATGAGTCTCCTCTTGAGTTCTTCAAGCTCTTCCCACATTCTTTGCTCCATTTCAATTTTGTATCTCTATGAGTCATTTTCGTTAATGGAATAGCGATTCGAGAATATCCTTCAACGAATCTCCGATAATAACCAACTAAGCATAGAAAGCTACGTATTTCGATTACCGACTTAGGTTGCTCCCAACTTTGTATTGCTTCAATCTTCACGGATCAACAGATACTCCATGTTTTGACACCACATGCCCAAGAAATGCTACTTCCTCAAGCCGAACTCGCATTTCTTCAATTTGGCATATAGTTGGTTTTCATGAAGCCTTTGGAGTACCGACTTCAAATGGTGCTCATGATCTTCACGACTTTTGGAATATATAAGGATGTCATCAATAAAGACAACAACAATGATCCAAATATTCCTTGAATACTCGGTTCATCATATCCATGAAAGCCGCAGGGGAGCATTAGTTAGTCGAAGAAAGACATGGACTAAGAATTCATAATGCCCATACCGAAGTTTCAAGGCGTCTTTGGAATATCCTCGATTCTAATTTTGGTGATGATATCCGAGCGAAGATCGATTTTTGAAAAGAATTGTGCCCCTTACTGTTGGTCAAACAAGTCATCAATACGAGGTAGAGGATACCTATTCTTGATGGTGACATGGTTCAATTCGATAGTAATACAAAGTCGCATACTCCCGTCTTTCTTTTTACAAATAAAAGCAGAGCACCCCAAGGAGATGTACTAGACGATGAAACCGATGTCCAACAATTCTCGTAGTTGGACCTTTAACTCCCTGAAGTTCAATAGAGCCATTCGATATGGGGTTTTAGAAATGGGCTTTACTGGAGTTCAAGATCAATAAAGAATTCAACTTCACGTTACGGGGTAGGCCAGGAAGTTCTTCAGAAATACGTCGGGAAAATAATAACAACAGAATATTATTCAAATTTGACGTGTCTTTATTCAAATCCATAACATGGGCTAAGAAAGCTTGACATCCGTTTTTCAATAAACGAATAGCTTTATGATTAGATATGGCGGTGATTGATTTTAATGGTTTAGTTGCTTGAATTCGTACAACGGGTTGGTTAGAATATGAAAACTAACAACCTTACGAAAACAATCAATTTTGGCATGATGAGTAGTTAACCAATCAATTCCTAAAATCACATCAAAAGCAAGTATCTTTAAAGAGATAAGGTCATGGTAAGGTAATGGTGCCAACTTGAATCAAACAAGATTTATAAAGCGGTGGATGTGATGAAAGTTTCTCTAACGGAGTTTCCACAGATAGATCAAAGTCTAATTTCTCGGAGTCAAGTTTAAGCGTTGAGCACATGCGGGAGAGATAAATGAATGGGTATGCACAGAAGTATCAAGTAAGGTATAAACTTCGCAAGAATTTATAAATAGCTTACCGTGATAACCTCGTTTGGGTTCTCGCATTATGACCCGATCCACAACAAACGCTCTTCCGGAATCGTTGACTTTGACTTTTTCGGGACATCTTTTGAGTCACCACCCTCGCCGCAGACTAGGTTTCGATATCGCATAAATCTCGAGCGATATGTCCTTCTTTTCCACAATTATAGCATACCTTAAACTGTTGTCAGGCGGTTTGGACCGATATGTCCCTCTTTTCGCATTTGTAGCATATAATGGGTGGTCGTTCTCCTCCCTTAGAAACCGATTCTTGTCGCGCAGACTTATCGTCTTCACATAGTCGTTGTTAAATCTCCTCTTTTTAAAATCTCCTCGACTCGCTTCTACATTTTCATGACCATGATTACCACCAGAGTGGTTACCATTTCATTCATCTCTTTTTTTTTTCGCATGAGTTATCATTATTCATTGATCGCCATCTCGTACGATCCTGGTTATGGTCCCTCGGTTGGCCAGTACTCGTTATCTCGCTCTAATAATTGAGCCTCATTTACAACATCTCGAATAAAGAGAAAGTTTATGAGAAATGAGATCTCGACGTATCGGGTTTCAAACCTCTAAGAAACATCCGCGTCATCGTTCCTCATTCTCCACCAAATGAGGTCTGAACTGGATAACTCTGCAAACTTTGCCTCGTCTTTGAGAGACACCGCCATGTTATTACGCTCCAATCTAATAAACTCCACTTCCTTCGTATAGCGAATACTTTCAGGAAGTACTTGTCATTGAGCTTTCAAACGCGTCTCCATGACATGTTGAGTGCGGTTTGGATGGGTACGCTTCACGATTCCACCGAATCTGCCTCGCCACGGAACATAAAAGTAGCGAATGGAACTTTTCGTTCTTCGCATGCATCAAGACATCGAATATCTTGGTAATTTGCTTGACCCATGTTTTCCGCCGTGATCGGATCGGCTTTCCCTGCAATCTGGTGGTCCCAACTCTTTGAAGCGGCTGGCTATGACCACCCGTGAATTGCTATCATCTCCTCCGTATTTTGAACACGACTCTCCTCGTCGATTTTTATGAAGCGCAAAAAGCTTCTAAACATCCCCTCGTTCATCATCCGCTCGGTGGTGTTGTTATTCGCAGGAGGTACATTGCCACTGTTGCACGTTCTCCTCGTTGTTAAGTACAGGCATCTCCACGGTCTCATTTACACCACTATTAATATTCTGGTCGACATTCTCACAATTCTTGTCATAAAACAAGGGTTAATTAAGGAAATCAATCACATAATATCCCTATATCTTGACTAACTAACAAATAAGCTTAGGTAGGACACACTAGTGAAAGGATTTACTCGTCTCTCCCTCCTAGTTTTATTCCCCGATCTCGCCAGAGATCGTATCCCTAAGCTCGATATTAACTGCATGGCGACCCCAAAATAGGTCCATTCCATCCAACCCATTCTCGAGTCGCCAAATACATGGTGCGTAAACAACTACAACTTTATTATCACAACAATAAAGCTGTGAGTTTAAATGCAAATATTATCTTCTAGACAATATTTATACTCAAATAAATCCTCATCACATTTATTGATACATTATTTTACAATAATGGTGAGGACTACTAAACAACTCTCTCTAGAACCTTCATTCCATACCCACAGGCAAGACTTTTTACATTCTCGCCTCCCGAGAAGAAAAATGGAACAACAAGGAAAAGGTGAGCTCAACTAGCCCGGTAAAGAATGTTATGACTAAGATAATATACAACAAATTATCGTTAGTCTCCAACGAGGAAAAATCGATAGAACACAATAGATAACAAGTTTTGAGATCAATATTCATAGAATTGAAATAATAATTCATAGTAAGAGTTACGTAGAGAATGAAATCTACTATAATCTATGAATTTAACGGTCCATCATCAATATTTTATCCTGTAACATCAATCAATATTCATCTCAAATCAAATATTCATCTTTGCACTACTGTGCCAAAGATATTCATTAATCGGTCGTATTCATCTCAACACTGTTCATCTTTGCACTAAAGGCCAAAGATATTCATCACTTGGTCGTATTCATTTAAACACCGCTCATCTTTGCACTACTGGCCAAAGATATTCATCAATCGGTCGTATGTTCATCTCAACACTGCTCATCTTTGCACTAAAGGCCAAAGATATTCATCGGTCAGTCGTGTTCATTTAAACACCGCTTTCATCTTTGCACTACTGTGCCAAAGATATTCTTGAAAACCATTCATCTTTGCACTACAGGCCAAAGATATTCAATAATATCATCATTTAAGATCGAGGATGATGAAAAATATTTTAAAAAGCGAATCCAGTGAAACAAAATGACAAGGATTAAGGATTCGTACTTGGTTTTATCCACGTCCAAAAATACCTCAAAAATAATCATAGTGGTGTAAAATTCAAGAATGATCAAAACATGGATACAATCAAAGCTAGTATCCAGAATAGATATTTTAGACGAAAAGAAAAATTTTCATTTTTCGGTGAATAGTCCGATTCGTGAATAGTCAGGTCAGAGTATCGTGAATAAGGCCAGTATACGTGAATAAGTAACTCAGACACCAAAAGATAAAAATTCCACAAAAAAACATCTTCACGCTCATGAATAGTACTCGTGAATAAGAACTCGTGAATAGTAACTCATGAATAGTAACTCGTGAATAGTAACTCATGAATAGTAACCCAGAGCATGAAAAAGTTCCAAATTTGATAAAAAGTACCAACCAATATTTCAAAGATAATGATATTGAAGAATTAATATCATTTGAGAAGAAAATAACATCCCTTACCTCAAAGAATCAAGACTGCCGGAAGGAAAGGTGGGAAGTGATCTTTGAATGAAACTTATCTTGATCAACAAAGAACTCTCAAAGTATCTAAATACTCACAAAATACGCTCAATAATATAGAGAGAAAGAGAGAAAACTTTGTTTCGTGTAATTTTCAATTCTAACTTAGCCCTCTCATTTATAGGAAAATGTTAGCCCCACCAAGAGACTTGACCTGCTACGATGGCTTTACCGCTACTATTGCCACCCACCACATTTGAAATAAAATTCAGCACATTCTTTCACCAACCACAAGTGGGGCCCACTCAATTCTAGAATTTTCCACCAAAATCAATTATAACCCTAATTTCCGAATCGAGACACCTCTTAAAATTCATAACAAATCATTCGTGCATTTTTAACGGTTCAAAATTTGTGGACATATACTCAACTTATATGTATGTATAACATACCCAAAAATTTCCACAATCTAACGGTCGGATTAAAATTATAATCCCCATAATATATCTCAAAACCCCGATTTAATTTTTAATACCTCCAATCGGTAAAATCTTGATAAAACACCTCAACAATAATTTCTTCATTTATAACCACATAAATAAATCCATCATTTATATCCACATAAAATAAATATTTCTTTATCATATGAATCAATAATTAATTATTCACAAATAATATTACAGAATCACAATTATGACAACCACGGTAGTTCCGGGAAAGAGGGCTTTCCAATAAGGATCTCTCCTTCTTTGGCGCCGCAATTAGGTGACCAAACCTCTCCTTAGGCAGAACTTTCTAGACATTGCCAATAATGTTATCTAATAATATTATTCAAATAATATGAATTATTGATCTGATAATGGGAAATACTGTGCAGTGACAATTATTGAACAACGATAATATAAAATATCAACGCAGCAATTATTGAATCAATAAAATAAAATATATGAACAATAACTCACCGTAAAAAATTATTGAGTAGTGTGCTTCACGTAAGGATCAATAATTCAACAATCTTGTGCAATACCGTGTGCTTTCGCCAAAACCACGCCAGTATTCGTATTTTAACCACCGGTATTCCAACAGCCTTAATTCTTAATAACTACGCTGTAGTTATTTTTAACCAACTTATATTTGTTGTTTCTTCATCCAATCGCTTCAGTTATGGGGCCCATTGGCGTATGGTCATTTCGAGTAAATTTAATATTCCCCGAAGCAGATTGAATATTCCACGACCAAACGAATATTCGACAAAAATGAATATTTTATAACCACTTGCTTATTTTGAAATATTTGCGTATTTAACCCTTAATTATCCACATTAATCAAATCAACCCTTACTATTTCAAAATAATAAATAAAGGAAATTCCTTTTATTTAAAAAATTTTCGGTCTTACAACCATTTAGGATGAGGATGATGAAAATATTTTAAAGAAAAGCGAATCCGATGAAACAAAAGAACAAGTATTAAGGATTCATACTTTAAATTACCCAAGTTCGAAAATACTTCATAAATAACCAGAGTGGAGTAAAATTCAAGAATGAATACCAAAACATAAATCCAATCAAAGATAGGAACTATAATGCACAATCTTGGACATAGAAAAGAAAATTTAATTTTTACGTGAATAAGGTCGATTCGTGAATAAGTGCCATATCGTGAATAGTCTTGAGTATCGTGAATAGTAACTCGACACCAAAAGATAGAAATTTCACAAAAAACCCCATCACTTTCGTGAATAGTACACGTGAATAGTAATTCGTGAATAAGTAACTCATGAATAGTAACTCGTGAATAGTAACTCATGAATAGTAACCCGACATGAAAAAGTTCCAAATTTGATAAAAGTTCCAACTAATATTTTGGCATAATGATATTGAAGAAATAATATCATTTTAAAAAATATCCTTACCTCAAAAGGATAGTACTTACATTTGGAATCTGGATATAGTCTTTGAAAGAACTTGCATAGTATAGCAATCTTTGAAAGTACTAAAATACTAACAAAAATACGCTCGATATATAGAGAGAAGAGAGAAATCTTTAATTTCGGAGTGATTTTCAATTCTAACCTAAGCAACCTATTTATAGGAAAATGCTTAGAACACCAAAGCAGAAAATTTAATATAAGATTAATATATATATATATATATATTAAATTCTCTACACCCAATATTTCAGTCAAAGATAATCCACTCAAGTAGCCTACATCACAAAAAAAACGTTTTTGTGAATTAAAATATTTTAAAGTTACAAAATTAATTATTCAGGAACTTCAGAACTTCAATAATTCATAATAAATAGCCCTTTTATCGGAAAAATTCGAATCTTGCGTCTTTTTATAGGAAATTCAATTTCTACAACTTTGCGAGGAAGAAAGTTTTTCTAAATTCCAAATGTAAATTGAAGAAATCCACAAACGAGCAATTTTATCTGCTATAATCAAATTTCGGTCAAGAAATGGGCCCCAGACATGTTTAACATGTTTTAAACAACTTTTGCAAAAAAAATACTCTTCCTCCTCATATATTCATATATCCCACATTCATTGTAAAAATATCATCATTATTATATTATAATAATATAATAAAATATTATTTTATCAGAAAAGATAAAATATCAATTTTCAACAATTGTCACTTTAAAAAATTTCTCCATCTATATCCACATAAAATGAATATTTTCCTCATCATATAAATCAATAATTTAATTATTCACAAATAATATTACAGAATCACAATCGACAACCAAAGCGGGTTAAAGGGAAAGATGGAGCTTTTCAATAAGAATTTCTCACTTCTTGGTATGCAATTAGGTGACCAAACCTCTCCTTAGACAAAACTTTCTAGACATTGCCAGTAATGTTATCTAATAATATTATTCAGATAATATGAATTATTGCTTCGATAATGGAAAATACTGTGTAGTGATAATTATTAAAACAACAGTAATATAAAATATCAACGCAGACAATTATTGAATCAATAAAATAAAATCTTTGAGCAGTAATTCTTGTAACAATTATTGAGTAGTGCATTCTTACTTAAGAATCAATAATTGGTGCGCAATACTGGTAATCTTCTTGTCAACAACGCATATTCTTGTGTTTTAACCACCGGGTATTCCAACGATAACTTGTGAACAACTACTGTAGTTATTTATAAACAACTTATACTTGTCGTTTTCTTCCTCCAATCGCTTTCCGTTATGGGCCCACAAAAGATCGCTACAGCATTGCATTTAATATTCCCCACGTTAAAGAATATTCCACGACCAAACGAATATTCCCCTAAACAACAATGAATATTTTATAACCACCTTATTTGTGCATTTTACCCATAACTAACCACATTAATCAAATCAACCCTTACTATTTCAAAATAATAAATAGAGGAAATTAAATTTCATTTATTAATAATTTGGGGTCTGCCAACCTCCCCTCCTTATGAAATTTCATACTCGAAATTGGCGTGACGTGCACAGTGTTTGAAAAGATGAGGATACTTCGCTTTCATTTTTGTTTCCAACTCCCGTGTCATTTCCTCTATAGCATGGTTCTTCCACAAAACTTTAACTTGTGGTATGACCTTCGTGTGTAGGACATGATCTTTTCTATCCAAGATCTTAATAGGTATCTCCTCGTACGTTAAATGTGGTTCGGTTCTTTCACATATTTACGAAGCACGGATATGTGTAAAACATTATGAATCTGAGACATACTTGGAGGTAACTTTTGAGTCTATAGCCATATTTTCTACTTCGGTCGAGAATGAAATGGACCAATAAATCGTAGATTGAGCTTTCCTCTCTTCCGAATCTTGTAACTCCTTCCATGGAGCCACACGCAACAATACATGATCCCCAATACTAAACTCCACGTCCTTTCAATGAATATCCCATAACTCTTTTGTCGATCTTTGTGCCATTTTGTATACGTTGTCGAATCGTTTGGATCTTCTCTCGTAGTCATTCGTACCAACTCTGGTCCCAACAACGTTGATTCTCCCACCTCATCCCAACATATTGAGAAGCGACACTTCCGTCCATACAATGCTTCAAATGGAGCCACACCTATACTTGCTCGATAAGCTTGTTGTTATAGGAGAATTCCACTGATGGTAAATACTTATCCCAACTCCCTTTGAAGTCTAGGACACGTAGTCTTAATAGATCTTCAAGAGTTTGAATAGTCCTCTCGATTGTCCGTCCGGTTTGAGGATGATATACCGAATCGAGCAAGTAAATCCGTACCCATAGCTTTTTTGCAAGCTAACCCAAAATCTTGAAGTGAATCTTGGGTCACGATCCAAAACTATGGATCTTGGCATGCCATGCAATCTCACAATCTCATTTACATACATATGAGCAAGTCGTTCAAGGAATAAGTCTCCGTGTCGGCAAGAAATGAAAGCGGACTTGGTTAATCTATCAACAATAACCCAAATAACATTTATGCCTTGAGAAGCCGTGGGAAGACCCAGAATTGAAATCCATGGTAATGTGTTCCCACTTCCATTTTGGAATCTCAAGTAGTTCTGATAGACCCTTAGGCACTTGATGCTCCGCCTTTACACGTTGACAAGTTAAACACCTCGAGATAAACTTTTCAATCTCTCTCTTCATATTGTTCCACCAAAATGTATATCGAAGATCACGATACATTTTGGTACTTCAAGGATGGATTACAAATGGTGTATTGTGTGCCTCCATCATGATTCTATGCTTCAAGTCAGAATCGTTAGGAACATAAAGTCTGGAGTGGACTCGAAGTATTCCTTCTTCATCGATTCTTGCTTCTGGAATATCACCTTCTTGTACTTTCTTCTTCATAATCATCAGCTCTGGGTCTGTGGCTTGAACAACTTTAACTTTCTCGATTAAAGTTGGTTCTATACGTATACTTGACATCATTGCATGGGTCCCCGGAGTCTTGAATTCTATCTTCATCTTTTGTAAATCACACAAAATGGGCCTTTGTTTTAACAACATCGCATTTGTTCCCGCGTATGATCTTCTACTCAATGCGTCAGCTACCACGTTTACTTTTCTAGGATGGTATTGAATGGTGTGGTCGTAGTCTTTCAATAGCTCGAGCCAACGTCGTTGCCGCATGTTGAGTTCCTTTTGGGTGAAGAAATATTTGAGGCTTTTATGGTCTGAATATATCTCCACTTTCTCCCCATATAGATAGTGCCTCCAGATCTTTAGCGCGAAAACAACTGCTGCCAACTCTAGATCATGAGTAGGATAATTCCTCTCATATTTTTTAAGTTGTCGCGAGGCATAGGCTATGACTCTCCCGCCGTTGCATGAAAACACATCCTAACCCCTTTGCTCGAAGCATCATTTGTAGATAACAAATCCATCCCGAACCGGATGGTATTGTCAAAACAGATGATCGAAATGAGTCTCCTCTTGAGATCTTGGAAACTCTTCTCGCATTCCTCGCTCCATATGAATTTTGTATCTTCTACGAGTCGGTTGAATTAACGAAGTAGCGATTCTAGAAAATCCTTCCACAAATCTCCGATAATAACCATTTAAGCCCAAAAAACTACATTACTTGGTCACCGATTTTGGTGCTCTCCCAACTTTGTATTGCTTCAATATTCGACGGGTCAATAGACACTCCATGTTTTGACACCATGTGCCCAAGGAATGCTACTTCCTTAAGCCAGAACTCGCATTTCTTTAGTTTGGCATATAGCTTGTTATCACGAAGCCTTTGCAGTACCAGCTTCAAATGGTGTTCATAATCTTCACAGCTTTTGGAATATATGAGGATGTCATCAATAAAGACAACAACGAATCGATCTAAATAATCCTTGAATACTCGGTTCATCATATCCATGAAAGCGTTAGGAGCATTAGTCAATCCAAAAGACATGACTAGGAATTCATAATTCCGTCTGGAGTTCGAAAGTAGTCTTTGGAATATCCTCGATTCTAACCTTCGTTGATGATATCCGTAAGCGAAGATCGATCTTTGAAAAGAATTGCGCTCTTTATAATCGGGTCAAACAGGTCATCAATACGAGGTAGCGGATACTATTCTTGATAGTGACATGGTTCAATTCTCGATAGTCAATACAAAGTCGCATATTTAGTCTTTCTTCTTTACAAATAAAAGCAGGAGCACCCCGAGGAGATGTAATGGGGATTTAATGAAACCGATGTCCAACAACTCTCCGTAGTTGGACCTTTAACTCACGAAGTTCAATAGAGCCATTCGATATAGGGTTTGAGAAATGGGCTTTATGCGGAGTTCAAGATCAATAAAGAATTCAACTTCACGTTTCGAGGGTAGGCCGGGAAGTTCTTCGGGAAATCGTCAGAAAGTCGATAACAACAGAATATTATTCAAATCGGCGTGTCTTTATTCAAATCAATAACATGGGCTAAGAAAGCTTGACATCTATTTTTAATAAGCGAATGGCTTTATGGCTTGATATAACAGTGATTGATTTTAATGGTTTAGTTGCTTGAATTTGAACAACAGGTTGATTAAGAATATAAAAACTAATAACCTTACGAAAATAATCAATTTTGGCATGATGAATAGTTAACCAATCAATCCCTAAAATCACATCAAAAGCAAGTATCTTTAAAGAGATAAGGTCAACAGGTAAGGTGATAGTTCCAACTTGAATCAAACAAGATTTATAAGCAGTGGATGTGATGAAAGTTTCTCTAACGGAGTTTCACAGAGATAGTCAAAATCTAATTTCTCTAGAGTCAAGTTTAAGCGTTGAGCACAAAGCAGGAGAGATAAATGAATGGGTAAGCCGGTATCTAGTAATGTATAAGCTTCGCATGAATTTATGATTAAACTTACCGTGATCACCTCGTTTGGGTTCTCAGATATTGACCCGATCCACGACAACGCGCTCTTCCAAGAATCGTTGACTTTGACTTTTACGGGACATCCTTACGAGTCACCATCCCCACTGGACTGGTTTCACTACAAAGGATAATCTCGAGCGATATGTCATTCCTTTCCACAATTATAACATACCTTGAACCGTATTGTGGACAGTTTTAATGATATGTCCCTCTTTTCCACATTTATAGCATACGATCGGTGGTCGTTCTCCTCCCTTAAAACCAGTTGTTGCTGGTGTTGACGTCTTCACAGTGTCATTGTTGAATCTCCTCTTTTCAAAATCTCCCCCCGACTCACTTCTTCTATTTTCATGGCCACGAAAGTACCACTAGAGTGGTTACCGCTTTAATCGAATGTTTTCCTCCCCATTGGTTTTCATTGCTTCGACGATTATCGCCACCACGGTATGACCACAGTTCTGATCCCTTGGTTGAACGTACTTTCATTATCTCGCTCTAATAATTGAGTCCACAGCAAACAACATCCGAATATAAAAAAATTTTATGAGAGATAAGATATTGTCGAATCTCGGGTTTTAAACCTCTCAGAAACATCTTCGTCATTCGTTCCTCATTCTCTACCAAATGAGGTGCAAACCTGGATAACTCTGCGAACTTCGCCTCGTATTGGGACAACCGTCATGTTGTTTTGTTCTAGTCAAATAAACTCTACCTCCTTCATGGCGAATACTTTCGGGAAAGTATTTTTCGTTGAAAAGTTTTGAAACTTTTCCCAAGACATCTTGAGTGGCAAGCAGTGCAGTGAGTCCGTTTCACTGACTCTCACCGTGATAATACGCTTTTCGCCATGGAACATAAAGGTGGCAAATGGAACCTTCTGTTCCTCCGTGCATCCCAAGACATCGAATATCTTAGTAATTTGCTTGATCCACGTTTTTGCCATGATCGGATAAGGCTTTCCCTTAAATTCTGGTGGTCCCAACTCTTTGAACTGATTGGCTGTGACAAGCCGCGCATTGCTAGAATTTCCACCCGTATTTTGGGCACGAGTCTCCTTCGTCTGGTTTTGCATGAACTGCAAAAAGCTCCTAAACATCCCGTCGTTCATTGTCTGATCAGTAGTGTTGTTTACAGGAGGAACATTGTCAGCCTGTTGTACATTCTCTTCGTTGGTGAGTACAGACGTCTCCACGGTCTCATTAACTCCACCGTTAATATTCTCAGCTGCCATTCTTAAATACTGCCATAAAACAAGGGTTAATTAAACAATTTAACATATCACATCACATATTAACCATACGCCTAACCGACCAACAAATAAGTTTAGGTATGACACCACTAGCGAAGGATTACTCGTCCTCCCTCCTAAGATTATTCCCGATCTCCGCCAGAGACCATATCCCTAAGCTCTTATACCAATTTGTGACACCCCCAAACCAGGTATACAACACCCATTTGGAGTCGTCAAAATGCTTGGTACGAAACAACTACAACTTTATTAATACAACATAAAAACTGTGAGTTTAAATACAAATATTGTCATCTAGACAATATCCACACTCAAATAAGTCCTCATTTCAATTATTGATACATTATTTTACAAAATGGTAAGGACTACTAAAATAACTTCTAGAACCATCATTCCATACCCGACTAAGTACTCGCTACATTCTCGCCTCTTGAGAAGAAAAATGGAACAAAAAAGGAAAAGGGTGAGCTCAACTAGCCCAGTAAAGAACATTATGACTAAGATAATACTGAACAAATTATCGTTAGTCTTCAACAGGAAAAATCTAATAGAATACAATAGACAACAAGTTTTTAAATCAATATTCGCAGAATGAAATAATAATTCATTAGAAGAGTTAAGTAGAGAATGCAAACTACTATCTTCTATGTATGAATTTAAAAGTTCATCGTCTATCTTTTATCCCCGTAATAAACAATCGATATACATCGGAATCAAATATTCATCTTTGCACCACAGCCAAAGATATTCATCAATTGGTCATGTTCATCTAAACACATGTTCATCTTTGCACTACAGGCCAAAGATATTGATCAGAAATCATTCATCTTTGCTCTACAGGCCAAAGATATTCAGTAATATCATCATTTAGGACTGAGGATGATGAAAAATATTTTGAAGAAAATGAATCAAGTGAAACAAAAGAACAAGTATTAAGGATTCATACTTTAAATAACCCAAGTTCGAAAATACTTCATAAATAACCAGAGTGGAGTAAAATTCAAGAATGAAGACCAAAATATAGATCCAATCAAAGATAGGAACTATAATAGATAATCTTGGACATAGAAAAGAAAATTTAATTTTTCTGTGAATAGTGTTGTATTCGTGAATAGTGCCGTATACGTGAATAGTGTCGTATACGTGAATAGTAACTCCGACACCAAAAGATAAAAATTTCACAAAAAATATCATTATGCTTCGTGAATAGTACACATGAATAGTAACTCGTGAATAGTAACTCATGAATAATAACTCGTGAATAGTAACTCATGAATAAGTAATCCCAACATGAAAAAGTTCCAAATTTGATAAAAGTTCCAACCAATATTTAAGATAATGATATTGAAGAAATAATATCATTTAAAAAAATATCCTTTACCTCAAAAGGATAGTACTTACGATTGGAATACTAGATATAGTCTTTGAAAGAACTTCATGCAGATATAGCAATACTCAAAGTACTAAAATACTAACAAAAATAAATTTCGATATATAGAGAGAAGAGAGAGAAATCTTTAGTTTACGGTGTAATTTTCAATTCTAACATAAGCACCCTATTTATAGGAAAATGCTTAGAACACCAAAGCAGAAAATTAAATATAATATTATATATATATATATATATATATATTAAATTTCTACGCCCAATATTTCAGTCAAAAATCAGCCACTCAAGTAGCCTACATCACAAAAAAACATTTTTGTGAATTAAAATATTTTAAACTTACAAAATTAATTATTCCGTAACTTCAGAACTTCAATAATTCATAATAAATAGCCCTTTTATCAGAAAATTTGAATCTTGGGTCTTTTATAGAAAATTCAATTTCTACAACTTTACGGAAGAAAGTTTTTCCAAATTCCAAACAAAAATTAATAGAAATCCATAAATGGAGATTTTACAAAGTTATAATCAAATTTCGATCGAAAAGGGCCCCCAGACATGTTTAACATGTTTTAAACAACTTTTGTAACAAAAATACTCTTTCCTCCTCATATACTTCATATATCCCACATTCATTGTAAAAATATCATCATTATTATATTATAATAATATAATAAAATATTATTTTATCGAGAAAAGATAAAATATCAATTTTCAACAATTGTCACTTTAAAAATTTTCTCCATCTATATCCACATAAAATGAATATTTTCCTCATCATATAAATCAATAATTTAATTATTCACAAATAATATTTACGAATCATAATATTGACAACCGGATAGTTCAGGAAAGAGGAGCTTTCAATAAGAATTTCTCACTTCTTTGTAGTATGATTAGGTAACCAAACTCTCCTTAGACATAATTTTCTAAATATTGCCGGTAATGTTATCTAATAATATTATTCAGATAATATGAATTATTGCTTCGATAATGAAAAAATACCGTAGTGATAATTATTGAAACAACGGTAATATAAAATATCAACGCAACAATTATTGAATCAATAAAATAAAATATCTTAATAAGAGTAATTCTTTGTAATAATTATTGAGTAGTGCCTTCTTACATAAGAATCAATAATTGGTGCAATACTGGTGTCTTCTTGTGCAACAACGCCAGACATCTTGTATTTTAACCATAGGGTATTCCAATGATGATAATTCAGAATAACTACGTAGTTATTTATAAACAACTTATACTTGTCATTTTCTTCCTCCAATCGCTTTCCGTTATGGGCCCACAAAAGATCATAGCTGTAGTACGAATATTCCCAAATGATAAAGAATATTCCACGACCAAACGAATATTCCCCGACAACAATGAATATTTTATAATCACCTACTTATTTGAGCATTTTACCCATAACTAACCACATTAATCAAATCAACCCTTACTATTTCAAAATAATAAATAGAGGAAATTAAATTTTATTTATTAATAATTTGGGGTCTTACAATAAATTAATTATTTAATGAGTCTCATGGTTATTATCATATCTTACGTATCTGTTCGTATTTATTTAATATCAATAAAATTTATCATCATATATTACACTTAAGGGTGTAATTAAACGAGTCGAATCAAAGTGAACAGAGGGATGTTCAAATTTGACTCGAAATGATAAATTCGTACTCGATTTCGACTCAAATTCGAATTGTAATTAAAAAGTTCTACTCAGATTCGGCTCGACTCGAATATTTATTACTCGATTATTCGATCCGGTTCAAATCGAATTATATTCAAACTACTCTCGAACTTCAAATTTAAGCTCGAATTCGAGTCTCCATAATAACTAGTTTTATAATAAATATAATTATAAATTGAATTTGTTATTTTACTTAGAAATGAGAAAATATATTTACTATTATACTTTACAAATATAAAATCACAATTAAAAATAAAACAAAATAATAATAATTACTTATCTTAATTTGATTTTTATTTGTAAATTATATGAGAATGTATCGAGCATCTAATCAAATATGTATCAATCGAGTATATATCGAATCAAAATAAAAATTTGAGTAGTTTGAATTTTAAATGAGTCGAGTATAACCTTGCTCATATTCTACTCATATTTTTATTCGAACTATTTTTAATGCTCATATTTGAATTATATTATTAACGAATCCAAGTCTCGCTCGTATTTTTTCAAGTAGAGCCTGAATCGAGCCCGGACTGTTTAACTCGTTTACAACCTTAATAATACTCTACTTATATAAAGAAAAATAAATAATACAAAAGTTAATTAGCCTTTTAAATTTAGGATAATAATATTAGGAAAATAGAAAATATGAATGTATTTGAGTTGTTATGTATCTATATAAATATAGTGGTGGATAACAGTAAATAAAGTTGTTGGTGGATTTGTTCTTGTAAATATTATTGTTATTATAATGATGATGATGGTAAGCTTAATCATATTCCCATTAAAATTTATAAATCACTCTGGACAACTTGGCTTCATTATCTTGTTGGCGTATGGTATGATTTTAGTTTTATGCATGCGGTTTTTGCCAATAACAAAGTACAAATCGTAAATTCAATTTTTCAACCCACTTAGAACTGCCACATATGCTGGAACCGTTGGTGCATCTTTAATTGGTCAAGTTTGTGCGGCTTTTGGTGCGGTTTCAGAGGCAAATTGGTTTGTTGCTCAACCCTACATCAGATGATCCAACAGTTTATGTGACGCCCCCAAAATAGGTATACATCACCCATTCTGAGTTGTCAATACATGGTACAGAAACAACTACAACTTTATTATTACAACAATAAAACTGTGAGTTTGAATACAAATAATATCTTCTAGACAATATCTATACTCAGATAAATTCTCATCACATTTATTGACACATTATTTTACAAAAATGGTGAGGACTACTAAATAACTCTCTCTAGAACTTTCATTCCATACCCCAGAGCGCATTTCGCTACATATATTCTCGCCTCACGAGAAGAAAAATGGAACAAAAAGGAAAAGGGTTAGCTCAACTAGCCCGAGTAAAGAATATTATGACTAAGACAATATAAAACAAATTATCGTTAGTCTTGACGAGGAAAAATCTAATAGAATACAATAGGACAACAAATTTTAAATCAATATTCGCAATGGAAATAATAATTCATTAGAGAAGTTAAGTAGAGAATGCAAACTACTATCTTACATGTATGAATTTAAAAGTTCATCATCTATCTTTTATCCCCAGTAACATCAACCAATATATATACGGAATCAAATATTCATCTTTGCACTATGTGCCAAAGATATTCATCGATTAGTCGTGTTCATCTAAACACACTGTTCATCTTTGCAGACTACTAGCCAAAGATATTCATCAAGAAATCATTCATCTTTTGCATT
The DNA here is from genome assembly GCA_020205615.1 of Panax quinquefolius. NCBI lineage: Eukaryota > Viridiplantae > Streptophyta > Magnoliopsida > Apiales > Araliaceae > Panax > Panax quinquefolius. The sequence continues at coordinate 105,667,679 of CM035174.1, read as the reverse complement.
CTACGTGCCAAAGATATTGAAGAATATCATCATTTAGGACCGAGGATGATGAAAAATATTTTAAAGAAACGAATCCAATGAAACAAAAGAACAAATATTAAGGATTCGTATTTTAAACAATCCAAGTTCAAAAATACTTCATAAGTAATCAGAGTGGAGTAAAATTCAAGAATGATCAAAACATAGATCCAATCAAAGATATGAATCATAACAGATAATCTTGGACACAGAAAAGAAAATTTAATATTTCTGTGAATTGTGTCATATTCGTGAATAGTGCCGCATACGTGAATAGTGACGTATACGTGAATAGTAACTCTGACACTAAAAGGTAGAAATTTCACAAAAAACATCTTCACGCTTCGTGAATAGTACTCGTGAATAGTAACTCGTGAATAGTAACCCCGACACCAAAAGTTCTAAATTTGATAAAAACTTCAGATCAATATTTCAGCATAATGATATTGAAGAAATAATATCATTACGAAAAAAAATAATATCCCTTACCTCACAAAGACACAAGACTTCTAGTTGAAACAGGATATAAAGCTATGACTTGAACTTGCACCAGATAGCAATACTCAAAGTATACTCAAAATACTCACAAGAATACGCTCGATAATATAGAGAGAGAGAACTTGATTTACGGTGTGATTTTCAATTCTAACCTAAGACCCTATTTATAGGAAATTGCTTAACACCAAAGCAGAAAATTTAATAAATTAATAATATATATATATATATATATATATATTTTCCAACGCACACTTAATTTGCCCAACATCGACCACCAACAGACCCTACTACACAAGACTAACAACAAAAAACGCGTTTTTAATTTTAAATATTTTAAACTTCCAAAAATCAATTATTTTGAGCTTTGAGCTTCAATAATTCATAATAAATAGCCTTTTGCGGAAAATTGAATCTCGCGATTTTTTAGGAAATTCAATTCTCTACAACTTAGAAGAAAGTTTTTCCAAATTCCAAACAAAATTCCAAAGAAATCCATAAATCCAGGCGATTTTACGTGTTATAATCAAATTTCGAATAATAAATGGGGTCCATTGACATGTTTAACATGTTTTAAACATTTATTGCAACAAAAATACTCTTCCTCCTCAGATACTCATATATCCCACATTCGTTGTAAAAATATCACCATTATTATATTATTAAAATATAATAATATATTTAAATGAATTATTTTATCGTAAAAGATAAAATTTCAATTTTCAACAATTGTCACATTAAAAAGTTTCTCCATCTATATCCACATAAAATCAATATTTTTCTTATCATATGAATCAATAATTAATTATTCACAAATAATATTACGTAATCACAATATTGACAACCAGGTGCAGCTTCCAGAAAGAGGGGCTTTCAATAAAGATTTCTCTCATGGCGCTTGCAATTAGGTAACCAAACCTCTCCTTAGGATGTAACTTTCAGACATAGCCAATAATGTTATCCAATAATATTATTAGGATAATATGAATTATTGCTCGATAATGGAAAATATCGTGTAATGACAATTTATTGAAACAACAAGTAATATAAAATATCAATGCAAAGAATTATTGAATCAATAAAATCTTGAAAGTAATTATCAGTAACCATTATTAAGAAAGTGCCTTCTTACGTAAGAATCAATAATTGGTGCAATACCACGTGCTACCGTGTTTTAACCAACCGAGTATTTTAACAAGATAATCTGTGAATAACTGTTACCGTTATTTTTAAACAACTTATATTTGTCGTTTTCTTCATCCAATCGCTTTTCATATGGGGGCTCCACATATCGCATACCGTCAGCACAAATATTTCCCGAAAGCGATCTACGAATATTCCACCACCAAACGAATATTCCCCAACAACAATAAATATTTTATAACCACTTGCTTATTTTGAAATATTTGCGTATTTTACCCCTAACTATCCACATTAATCAAATCAACCCTTACTATTTCAAAATAATAAATAGAGAAAATTAAATTTTATTAATAATAAGTTGGGGTCTTACAGTTTAATAGAGCTTCCGTCCACAATTTAATTTTCAGTATTTCGCAGTTTAATACTGCTAAGTTGACAGATGTCTAAATTACTACTCATTATAAAAGGCCCCCTGTCCGCAGTATTAAATTATGGACGCTAGATATGGTCAATTGGAAATTAATGACGCCATTTTTTAATAAATCATATCTACAGTATTAAATTGCAGATGTCAAATTCAATTATTTTTTAAATTTTCTTAGTCTCTTCCATTTTCATGGATTCTTGCACTGTAAAGTTGGTTTTCTCTTGTAAAATTGTTTCAGCTTGAGCCACAATATCAAATGCATAACCCAAATTGGTTTCTTGATAATCATTATTTTTTTGATTTTCCTAAATCCTGTACTGAAATTCAATTTTCTTAGTTGTTGAATCTATTAATTATTAAATTAATTCTGAAACCAATTACTGACCACGAAAGTCAAATAAAGAACTCTAAAGACTGACTTTTTTGTTACAAACTTCAATTATAGACTCATAAGAAATTAGATCTCCCATTATTACTATTGAATTAATTTTCCTCCTCAATAATATAGAGATGTTAAAGAAATCCTATCTTTATTATTTAGCATCTCCAATTTAATAATGCGGAACTTGGAAAATTAAAAAAAATTAAATTTGACATTCGCAGTTTAATACTACGGACGAGACTTATTTAAAAATAACGTCGTTTCTCAATTGATCATACCTAACGTCCACAGTTTAATACTGCAGACGGAAGACTTATTTTAAACGGATTCGGTTAGCATGAAGTTCATTTTTGAGTAAGTTGGTCAATTGGCAAATAGAATATTGACACATATAGAATCTTGCCTGCGTGTCAGCAGTTTATTGGTCAATTGACCAACTTACTTAAAAATGAACTTCATACTAACCACTTTCGTTTTAAACTATAGAATACTAAAAACTAAATTACGGACGTGAATTCTATTAAATCGTTTGATCATAGAATAGGTAATTATAATTTATTACATGGATAATTATAATTTGATTACGTTAATTATGAATCAGTCTACATGTATATATGACATACATGTATATACAAATGCATGCATGTAACTGGTGTACATTTAGAAAGGAGTTGTTTCTCTTTGGCTAACATACGCATGGTGTTACAACAGAAGCTAAGAGAGCATGCATGATTACCATTCCCAACGTGTGTGAGAGAAAGAGAGAGAAGCGGCAGATGTGGGGGAGAGGAACGAGAAAGGGACGTTTGCATGGCCTCCTCATATTATCTTTACCTCATTCACATGTAGTTTTCGAACTTAATTATTAGGGGAGGGCCGATATGTATCACAATTACGGAAGTGGTTAGTATGAAATTTATTTTGAGATAAATTAATTAATTGATTAATAGAATACTGATACGCATATAAAATTATACGTATAATATTTTATTTGGTCAATTAATCAATTTACCAAAAAAATAACTTCATATGATAGCATAATTCCACAATTACGTAATGTTTATTTAATTATTATTAATACTTATACGTGTAATTAAAATGTAAACCTAAATATTTGTAGTGTATATTAATTTTCATTATATAATATTATATTCTAAAAGCTATAAACGTATAATTTCATCAATTCCGTGCAAACACGACCAGTATAGATAATCATTAATTATATTATTAATTAGATAAATATTATTTAAAATTTTGAGAATATAATTATAGTTATTTGTTTATTAAATATTTATTTAAATAAAAATAATGAATAACATGTTATAAATGTTATAAGTTACTTCAACCAATTAGTGCATATTTATTTAGTTATGATTAGCCGTGTTTAAGTTATTAATGAAATTCTATATTAATGTTTTTATTGACAAAAATTTACTTCAAATTATAATTTGAAAAGAAGTATAAAACTCAAGCTCTAATAAGTTTTATTTTAGTTATGATAATTAAATAGTAATAATTTTCCCATAAATTTTTAACTAATTTTACAGCTATTATGTTAAAAAAAAAAAAAGCACATATATTATTAATACAATTATCATGTGATTTGGTATAATTTTACGTTTTTTTTTATAAACTGAGATAATATATAGTGTCATGTGTTATATTGTTTTAATTAATTACATAAAATTTTGATAATTGTTTTATAATTAAATTGATAAAACCAAAAAAAATCTTTTTAAAAGTTACTTTTTCTATTAGAGATTAGTTGAGTTTCTTTTGAATACTTTATAAATTTGGATAGTATATATTTAATTATTATAAATTTGTATAGTATTTATACTAATTTGAATAGGGAAAAAAATATCATCCTTTTTTTTGTTACTATTAGAAATATGAACATTTTAATTTTTCTTTTGAATAATGCCTTACAAATTTGAATAGTATATATTTAATTATTATAAATTTGTATAATAATTATACTAATTTGAATAAGAAAGAAAAAATTCTCCATATTTTCTGTTCCTATTAGAAATAAGAATATTTTTAAATTTGAATATTTTTTAATTAATACAAATTTGAATAGTACTCGTGTTAATATAAATAGAAAAGTTCAACCAAAATGTATTTTTAATTATATAGTTGATTTCAAATTACATACTTTTTTTCTCTTTTGTCAAAACCCATCACATTTCACATATATAACGCGCGCATCCTGTCTTTTATCCTACGGACAATTAGCCCTATCTAATCTCCTCTACCTTCCGCCCCGTCTCCGCCTCCATCTCCGCCGCTTTAGGGTTCTTTCTAATGATTAACTTTTACCTCTTTCTGAGTTATGATGGCTACATCAGGCTTACTTTTAAGAAAATGATCTTATGTTAAATGTAATATGTGTGTGTGTATATATATATATATATATATATATATATAAATGGGTATTTAATCCAATATTTGATCTATTTAATTTTGTTCACTAATCCAAAATTTTATTTACTAATTCTTATATTTACAAAAACAAACAACTATTTATCAGCTCAACAAGATAAATTAACTTTATTATATCATACTTAATAATAAAGACAAGTAATCTCTTTCACAAAAAAGAAAAAAAGAAGAAATCTAATTTATATATATATATAGGGATTCCATCCACAAAGAATCCCATTACGTTGAAAGAACCCTTTTACCAAATTCGCCACAACCATATACCCTACTTTTTAGATTTTTTTTTTTTTATATTTTTAAGATAGCCAGTGGTAATTTGGTAAAAAAAGTTCTTTCTCAACAACCTTTGTGGATGGAGACTCTATATATATATATATATATATATATATATATATTTTCACAAATACATTTCACATTTTTAATAATCGTACTATAGACACAAAATATCAAGTTTCTCATCATAATTTATTTCATTTCCATAATTACCATATCACACTGCTAACTAACAACTTAATATTTAGGTGTAAGTTTAAATGTTTTCCTCTATTTTCTCTTGTGATTTACTAAGTTTTTTTTTTGTTTTTGTTAATTTGGGAGTGGGGTTGAAGCTAAGAGCTCTTATTTAGCAAGGATCGATCTAGTGTTACCTAAGCCTCAAAGATTAAAATTTAATATTATATATAAGGTTCTTAAGAAAAAATAATTATATAAACTGTATTTAAATGTTTAAAACTTATATTTAAAGTATATATTTTGAAATTAAATTTTTATGGGTGGATTACGGCGGCCGAATCCAAATGAGTCCGTTGGATAAAATTTTGCAACTCCAACTTTTACATGATAAAGAAATGGAGTAACTAGGAAGTTTACTTTTAATGGTTTGACTACTCATTCTCTCCTCTCTCTCTCAGTTAAACATCTTCGTTCACAGACTATAACCTAGCTAACCTTATCACCTTTGTCCTTTTTCTGCAAGATTTTAACTCTGTTTTCTTTCTTTTTGGCTATATATATATATATATATATATATATATATATATACTAGCTAATTTAGATAGATTTAAATCCCTTTTCCGCCACACATTTTTAGGGTTTCCTTTCCTATCCTACTTGCAAACCAACCCCAAATGTGGTGAAAAGATGGGTGTCAATTTTCACTTAAATTAATGTTTGTACCAACTTTTTAAGATACTTCCTCCCTGCAACTTTATAATTTTGTTATTGAATTATGAAAGTTAATTTGAAATATTTTTAAATTTAAAATTGACTAAAACATTAAAAAAATTTGTCAATTCTAAATTTAAAAAATTAATGTTCTTAGAACAGAGGGAGTATTTCATAACCATTACCGTCCATATCATTTTTAGTAGTTTTCTTTAGGGTTTAGCATGCCCAAAAAGTTCCTTTGAAGGTATACTTGCACTCATAAATTCAAATCACATAGGGAAGTTAGATGTAATACCCCAATTTCAAATAGAAAAATATGAAAAACATTTATCTGTACTTAAAGAATTAAGTTATTATAAATAGTACTTAATTTCAATCACGATCTGTTGGGTGAGCCTGTGGGTGGGAAGATAACCCAAAAAGAAACTATTAAAAATCTTATTTGATTATATGTATTTAATTTAATTTTTAAATTTAACTCAAAATTTATTCCAAATCTAAAATTTGACCCGAATTATTTCACTAGAGTTGGCACTACTTGGTAGTGGGGGTACTGTGTAACTTCTGTGGAACTATTTATTGTGTTTTCTGACTAAGAAAAAAGTTACAAAAGTTTGTTGACCTTTTACAGGCCATTAAAACAGTAAATTTGAATTAAAATATAGTACCCATCAATATGGAAATAAATTGGCATGGAAGTGAATCTGAGATAAGACATCCTTGGATGGGTTTCAACTTTCATCCAGGAAGTCAATGATAAATCACGGGGAGATAAAAGACCGAATTATATACTGTACGGAAAGTCCTATTATTATTATTATTATTATTATTATTATTATTATTATTATTATTATTATATAGTTTCTTTTAGATAATTAGTTTTTCTCCTTCTTCGGTGTCTAATAAATTATGCCCCAACATTAAAGAAAAAGTCTGATTATAAGAACTAAGAGCGTGTATTATTTATAGTCAAATAAATTTATATATAACAGTAGACCATTTTTTTTAAAATTTTTGAACCATTAGGAATGAAAATTTTCTTGTTGATTCCTGAATAGGAACTTGTGCTCATTTGGGAAAAAAAGGAAGGAATTTCTTTGTAGAAAATATTCAAATTAAGTTCACACACACACACACGCATATCTATATATGATCTCACAGTAGCTAAGGGATAGTATCAGAGAGGGTGAAGGTGATACTGCAAATGGACAGATTATCTGTGCTGAATAGGGTATTCAGTGAGACAAAAAATCTATTAAGTTGCAAATAGACAAATTATAGTACTCACATGCATGCATGTACACGGTGATTGGGTTTACAAATTACACAGTATATGATTGTTTCAAATTTGGTTATAGAGTATATAATTCTCAGTTTTTATTTTAGATTGTGAAGCGCAGGGAACACCAAATCCATCCCTACCCTTCTCCCACCCATAAATATAGAAAAGTTCATATATAAACCTATATATAATTAACAATATGATGGAAAATGAATTATTATAAATGTAGAAATAAATAGTATAACAATGATATTTTGAAGCAACAAAAACGAGCTATAAATGGATTAATAATATCTTTATATATAAAGGACAAGACTGATCTGACAGAGATGCTGGTGGTGATGATAAGCTGGATTCTTTTGTTCAGTGATCGGAATCTGCTGACGCTACAAGAGGTAGGTCTAGCAGTACTGGTAATTATATATTGGGACTCTAGCTAGCTAGCTATATATATATATATATATATATATATATATATATATATATATATATATATATATCAAGGCTCGATTTCTCATGCATAAAATTTAAAATTAATTATGCAATTCCATTTAGTGTCATTTTAATTTGGTCACGAGGGAGGTTGAAAGGGAGATCAACTATATATTGCATATATATAGATATTTTGAATAATTTCTCAAAATTCTTGGCCAGGACATGTTATTCCATATCCATGTATATTCATGTTCATGCCATTTCATGCATGGCGATGGAGTGGTATCTATATATATATATATATATATATATATATATATATATATGCATGGTTGCATGCATGCATGCAGGGTTAAATGGTAATCAAAGCTTAATTTCACTAGTATATAAAACGCCTGCAACGTACGACCTATTTGTTCTGTTTGATAAAGTATCATGAGGGTAGTATCATGTCTCTAGCTCATTGTGTGAATACCGACAGAGATAAAGAGAGGGTTTTGTATGTAGTCTACGTACGTAGAACCCGATAAAGGTGACAATTGAATTGAACCGACTGAGCGATCGAGCGAGCGTACGTGTCTTAAAGGCCTTAGCTAGGGCCACTATAAGTAATCGGTGGACGGGGCACGTAGGTCAATTCCGAGCTAGCTAGCTATATAGCTTTTTATATTTAGGATCATTCATAGCTTAACAAGAGTATTGGTAAACAAGTTATCTAGCTTTAATTACCGTAGCTCCATTCAAAGTCATGTCAAATTATATCGGTTAAAGTACAATAGATTCATTTCAAAATTCATGACATGTTGAGAAACTGCTCGAATTTTATTCAGATATGAAATTGAAATATTTGGAAATTTGAGTCAGAGATGAATTATTGAGTTACTTCTTTAATTTTATTCAAAAAAAATTGTTATTATAAAAAGAAAGGTGTCCTATTTTAAATAGGATATTTACTATTGAGTTGTTGGAGAGTAGCACAATTAAAAGTCATATAATATCTTAAGAGTTGAGAGAGAGAGTCTGAGTGAGTTTTGTATTTGTGTTTGTGTTTGTGTGAGTGAGAGTTAATTAGGTCTTACAGTTAAGTACTAGGCTAGCTACTTAATTACACCCACAAAGAGTAATATATGGTGATACTGTCCTTGTATTGAGTTACTGAAGTGGTGTTTGATTACATCTTAATATATTTGAACAATTAATATATATCTCTTAATATACTTAACAGTCCGTATATTTGTATTAAGAAATACTCTGAATAGTTTAAACTCATATTTGTATCTTAATTATTTAAATTACCTCTTAATACAAAGATGTGAACTATTAAAATATATTAAAAGATACACAATTAAGATACATTAAAATGTAATCAAACTTAACTTGAGTGACACTAGAGATCGAGTGCGTACAGAGGTAGAGATAGAGATACATATGGTCTTTAATTAATAGACTGAACGAACCACGGACATATATAAGACATTAATTAATTTGAGATACCACATCCCCCATTCAATGCTCCACACCACAAAGGATGATTCCCTCGCAAGGGGTTAATTTGATATAACGATTTTTTTCTTAAATTAATTTATATATATTTGGGACTAGTAGCCAGCTTACTTATTACTCCCTAAATCCCATAGGTTATATAAAAATGATTTTTTATTTTGAGACGCCCCAATATATAAATTTCTTACTATTTATAAAATTTAGTTGGTTCATTGCTTTTACTTTTATGCCCTTATAATAAATATTCAACCATTACTCTTTTTTTGAAGAAACAACATTCAATGTTATTATTTTTATCATCACATTTAATGTTGTTGTATTCTCTTTGGTTAAAGTTTATAGATTTTAATGGTCAGTACACGTCAATCAATGAAGTTGAGAGTTTCAGTGTGATAAATAAGGAGTAATTAACTTATTCATTAATTCCATATTAAGGGGTATATGTGGAAAATTTATGTTAAAAATTGTCACTTAACTGATTTTTTTTAAACTATATGCCAAAAGAAATTAATCTATAACTATGGGACGGAGGGAGTACTTAATCAGTCTATCTCAACCTTGTGATAAGTAGCTAGGGCCCGACCAGGATTAGCCAAAGGAAGACACTATATGTATATATATATATCCATTAATACAACTCAATTAAATTCATGTTTTTTATCCATCATAATTTTGATTTAAAATTTCTATTCATTTTTATTATTATATGTTGGAATTCCGTCAGCTCACCAAATAATCGTGATTAATTCTTTGTCTTCAACTTTCGCTTTTTGCCGTAAGAAGAATCAGATTGAAGGTATCGTGCCTTTTCGTCAGTATTCTCAGTTAACTTTCATGAAACTAAAGAAAATAAGCCCATGAACATGATTAACCCCTCTTTAACTTTGATGCGATTGTTGGTTCCTTTGGTATCTGCTTTGCTATCCGTGAGTGGTAATTAGTATAGCATACTCATCGCTTCCCAAAATCATTCTTGATAAGTCTGGCATTACAGTGATTACCTGATGATTGATGAGAACTTTAAGCGTCAAGGCTCCTGGTGGTGAAAATAAAAAGAAGATATTCCACCGCTGTACTTCCTGACCTTCCATTAAGACCGTCAGCAATATATATATTTCTTTTTTCTTTTTTTTTTTTAAATGAGGGAAATTGATTATAGCCCTACAATTATAATTAGTTTAGATTGTTGAAGGTGACTTCTGTTTTCATAATTCTTTTATTTAGTTGAAATTTAGAAACAAATTTATCTCTGGTGTGCCGGGGCAAACCTAATAGCCTCCTTTTCCATTTCCGTCTTCTCTTTTACCTTTTATTTGAATGGCTCCCTAATGCTTGTCTTTTTTCTTCTTCGGGTGTTAAGCTGATGCCTTTTAAGATGAGGGTGTCCAAAATGATCTTCTCCCAAATCAATCTTAACGGCCCAAGTTTATTACCTACTCTCTTGTTATGGTGGCAGCATTTCAAATGCTCATTCTTTTTCTTTCTTTATTTCTAAATTCTCATATTTATATTTTCTTTATTGCGAGCGACTCAGGTGAGCGTTCATGGACAGCTACGAGAGGTTCTTTCGCCAATGACGAGGAAGAGCTCCCTTTTATGGGTCTTACGGCGTTTTACGGGAGTAAGTGAAAATTATGATCATCAGCCTTTCCTCCTCCGAAAGCGGGCTTATTTCCTATATCTTACGGCTTGCTTAATTTGATGACTTTCTGTTCTGCATTCCTCGTGTGTGTAAGCGAATACCCTCGATTCCATTCATTTCGTATAAACATCGATCATCTTGAAATTGGCGACCCAGATGACGAGGTTTCTTGATCTACGTTATGTGGATATCTTTGAGGCGAAATTTTACGCGTTGCATTCAGTTATGCGAGATCTTCGTATCCGTAGGACCGAGATACTTTTAGCGATTTCACGTTGGTGTTCTTACGGCATATGTTGTCCTTCTTTGGGAGTTCACTGACTCTGGGGAGATGTCTATGTCATCTGCTGATGGCGGCCCCCTGACTGCATGAGTCCCCTTTTGGTGAGATGATCGTCTGAAATATTTTTAAGTGTTGAAGTCTTCCAACTGCTTGAGCTTGATGTTTTTCGACTTAGAGGCTTTAGTTATTCCGCCTCTTTAGTTCGACTGGTCGTGGCCTTTAGATCGTAAACTTTCATATTTTTCATTTTCACATCGAAGAATTTATGTACATATATTTCATTTATCAAATTGTGATTTCTTTTATCATATTGATTGCCTTTAATTTGAGCAGTTCTTTAAAACTTCGATATTGCATTAAAGATCTTAAGTTGTTCGAATTAAGACTCCAAGAACTGCAATAGGCCTCGTAAGCGACAAATGAATCTATTCCAAGAAAAGCATTGTTGTTTTTTTTATCTGGAAAACTAACGCGAAACTTCCTTTTTTCTTTTTTTTTTAAAGAGATTAGAAAAAAATATTCGAGCATAAATTGGAGTTTGACAATTTATTGAAATTAACTTTTAACGAAAGCATAACGTTTGAATAATAAATCCTGAATTACTTTTAAGTTGAAAGTATAACTTTTCGTAGGATTTTTTTAATGATAAAGTAAATTTCTTGGCAAGTCACTCTACGAGGACTTGAAATCCGTGCCTTATTAAGCACCATTGAAATTGCATATCAGGGTCTATCATCATCTCAATTCTTGCTCGCGATTACACCTCTTTGAGGACTTAAGCGCCATTTTTGTGGACCACCATCTTGGGTGGATTTTTAATTCATCCAAGAATTCAGGAGTTTTTGATGGTAGAGCGGTATTTGGGAACTTACGGGATTGAACCATGGGTGATAGTCGTTACGTTTCTTCCAACATAATCGCAGTATGTGACCATAGTGGAAACCTCCTGTATTGGTGAAGTATCTCGTAAGTCCCGGTTTCTTTCACTTGAAACCAAGGGTCTTGGGCTTCAGCTCCATACCCATTCTCTTAAAAACCATCGCACGGGTGGTAATGCCGATTTAAGTCATCCCAATAAAGCACCATTGCGGTTCTTTTCTTCAGTTAGCTCGCACACCTCTTCTCCAAATCAGTCAGTTTCAACATAAAAGGCACTATCCGTCAAAGTCTGAAAAATTCAGTTCACTTCATATTATATATTCTCTAAAAGCCCATTTCACTTCTTCACCCGCCTTCTCAAGAAATTGGTTGGTGGAAGTCACTGCTCATTCACCGGACATCGCTTGGAATGGTTGGCATTTGCACTGTGAAAATGATGGAAATAGTTGAGATGATGTTCGCTTGAGGTCAGTGATTATAATTATTAACATGGGTGACAGACTGCCTCTGGCAACTCTGAGAATATCCTATGATTAAACCCTTGATAGCGTTGGAAAAAATTCTGCATCGCCTCCTAGGTTGTGTACGTCACCACCTGCTCGGGCTTCGAGTTGATTATTGGAACCAATTGATTTTTCCGATTAATGGAGGTACAATGTGGTTCTCTTTGTTGTTGCTACCATTATTGTTGTTTCACACCTACTTGTTCCCCATGCAAACTTCCCCGAACACGGCCTTGAAAGTGGGAATCAGATCAATCTTGTGGCGGCGAAATTCCCCATCTCCCTCTTAACCTCTCGCATTTCTGTGTCACGGCCATCATCATTCCTTGCTCTTCTCGTGGCTTCCTTCAATGCCTTGAGCATCTCCAACAGACATCATTCGCTTCTGGGTCTCCACTGCATCCTCGCCTTGCCTTCTTGCGTTGGTTTGTTGTTGATTGGCTATACGTGGTTACGCCGAACTTCTTTCCAAGCGCTTCAATAAGTGGTTGGTTAAAATCCGTGTTCGCGGTTTGAAAGCTTGGAAGCTTGAGTGGCTTCGCTTGAACTGGATCCGGTGAGGTAATGCCGTTTATTGGTGAAGCAGCTTTCTTCACTCGTAGTTCTCCCACTTCGAAGTCAGGCATACCCTTCACAAATTCTACACCTCCCAAATTGAAGTCGCCAAATAAATGTAGGCGAAATCGTTTACCTTGCTAGGGTTGGGTTTCGTGTTGGCCGGAGGAGAGAGAAATCCACTTAAAAGTACGGAATTGATTGATTGATCAAGAGGGGAGAATTGATGTGGGCGATGACATTAACGACGCCGGCGTGAACCCCTAGAATCCGGAACCGTGTTAGGGAATCAGGATTCCAACACGTGAAAGATCTCTCGATTCGCTTTTTATTTTCATTTCTTCCGCTTTTCCATTTAATCATAATTCAACCTTAATTTGTGCATTTAATTCAATTTAGGCCAATCAACCCTAATTTGCACTTGGGCCCACATTCTCTAAAAATTCCAGACTGCCTGGATTTATCCATCATCTTATCACGTACCTTCTCCAAGTACGGATTTGGTAGCCCACTTTTTCACTTTCTCACCCAAGTTATAATTTTATTAACATCGGCGGCACGATCGAATGAGTAAGAAATAGCCCCAACTAAGGTGGGGAGATAGCTAACCATCCATATAAGCTCAGTTGGTGGTGTACATAGCCAACACAGTTTACTATGGGGATACACAAATTTACGAAAAATTAAATTGTTCAATATATCTCATTCTGTTTGCAAAATTAAACTACGGACACTGAATTACGTTAATATTAAAAACCTAGACTGCTTTTAGTCAAATTGATTGACACACGTAAAAACACTTTTGAAACTTTTTTCTCATCCATTCTCGTGAAGACGATGTGTTTTCTATCTTCTTCTTATCAACATAAAGATACTTCAAAATTTATTCAAGAAACGAACTGATTATTAGATTTCTTTTTTGACGGATTTTTTTTCCGTCTAGATTTCAATTCTCCAATTAATGTTTGATACTTGATTCTCTCTCATCCATTCCCGTTTTTGTTTTTTGGCATATTATTCTTGTGAGATGTGAGATTGACAGTTTGGTTCTTGTGAAATTGAATGGAAAATAGTTGAATAATTATTGTTATTGATCACACAACAGCAGCATCCCCTAAATTAGACGACAATTCCAATTATACCTCCCAACTTAATCGAGTCTTGTGAGTTGATTCACGCCAAATGATAACACCAAATACGTACTGTGGCACAAATTAATAATTGAAGGCCTTTGAATGCTAAAGTCTACCAATTTGTTGTCAAATATGCATCATATCAGTTGTATCAATGAGTGAGGGTCATTTGTTTGTGCTGTAAATAGCTATTTGAGGACATAAAAATAATTTGACATCTGCATTGTAATATTGTGGAGCTTAGAAAATTTAAAATTGAATTTAATACTGCGGAGTCTGAAAACTTTAAAAAAAAATTGAATTTGGAGGGGTATTTTGGACATCTTTTCCGTTTGTAGAATGAAACTGCGGAATCTCTCATATTAAACTACGAACGAGGGATCAATTTCACCGTTAGATCTGCAATTGAACGATCACGAATTATTGTAAGAATAAATTTAAATTTATAACATTGACTATAAATCAGTTCTCATATATATAGATACATGTATAATGGATCAAAATAAAAATGGATTAATATCAGATATATTGAACAATGGGGTTTTAGTTTTTTTCCCTAACATCTTTTTAGGTAATAACAATTCAAGAAATATGTGGGCAGCCCAGCCCACTTGATCATTCTAGGCTAAACATTAACCACTACGTTGAGTAACATTCAATTCAATTGTATGACAAAGAAATTAATAAATTTCGAAAATTAAAAAAAAAAAAAAAGAGTACAGAATTGTGAATAAAGTATGAAATAAAATAAAAATCTGACGTCATGATGAGTTGCAACTAATTAAGGTAGCATCAAAAAAACAAACACCAGAAAAGAGAATTAAGTTCAAGTAAACATGCAAGCAATCTTAATTTGTCAATGGCTTTGCTTTGCCTTGCCGATCGAGGATGATCGAGGTCAAATTAATTATCACAACATCCTCTTTCAACATATATAGCTGCACTTAGGGCTTCATATATAAAAGTTTCAATGGGTCAACAGCTTCTGAATTATTCATACACCATTATCAAGAGCTAGCAATACCTAGAAACTAACTCTTATAACTATGTACTACTACCTCCGTCCCATAGTTATAGGCTGATTTTTCATTTTGAGATGTCCCAATATATAGGCTACTTACTATTTATAAAATTTAGTTGGTTCATTATTTTACTTTTATGCCCTTATAATAAATATTCAACTATCACTCTTTTTTTGAAGAAACAACATTCAATATCATTATTTTTATCACCACATTTAATGTTGTTATATTCTCTTTGGTTAAAGTTTATGGATTTTAATGGTTAGTACACGTCAATCAATGAAGTTGAGAGTTCTAATGTGATAAGTAAGGAGTAACTAACTTATTCATTAATTTCATATTAATGGGTATATGTGGAAAAATTATGTTAAAAATTGTCACTTAACTTATTTTCTTAAACTATGTGCCAAAAGAAATCAGTCTATAACTATGGGATGGAGGGAGTATTAATTATGCTCTGGATAAGATCGTCCGAATCATGCCACGAGAACTTATATCGTAAAAATTAATTTATCTTTTATTGTTTTTTGTATTTTAATTTCTATTTTTACATAAAAATTGAAAATAATCTACTTTTTTGTTTTGAAGATAAATTTTATTTTCTTATTTATTTTTTTTGAATTTATATTTTATAAGACTTTACTCATTTTATGAAGAAAAAAATTAAATAATAATAAAAGAAACAAAAACGCTAAAAAATAAAAATGAAATTTAAGAAGAACGCCATTAAAAGTGAATGTCATTCATCATATAATTAATGAGCCCTAATGATACGGTCACACATGTTATACACACTGCATTAATGCGCGTGGTCTGGTTGCACGCCAAATCATTGTGTCTCCCGTAGAATAAATTGTTATTGCTTGAATGAGATGAGATCAGATCGAGGGACTTAATTTCATAATGCTAGCTTGACTTCAACTCATCAAGTAAAATCATGCATGCTATTGCTATTGCTATTGCTAGCTAACTTCAAGTCAACAACAACATCCTCATGATCGATCAAGATCATAGTACTACTCTTGTTTCCTAGTTTTGTTGCACAATTATGACCTACAACATTCAATGTCGTTATGTTGGGAGTATATATATTTATAAAAACCAAATGGCCGGGAAGCCATGGTGATATCAATATTTCGTTTCTTTAATTTTATGTTCTTCTGGTACTGATCATGTTCTCTCTATGCATGGTTTCAACTTCAATTATAAATGGCTTCATTATTTGCTCCGGTACAAGGTAAATTATTTTAAGTATATAGGTTAGTACATGCATGTTCATTTATTAGAGTTGGCTTTTGGTTACTTTCTTATTGTCTCTTCAAGTTATGACTTGCTTTATGAATATAAGAATTCTCATGTCCTCTCAGTACAAACACACCATGCCGCAACATAAAACAAAGCTGATCTTAATATAGTATCGCCATGCCTTATAGAGATTTCAACACATATGTGGTAATATAATATTCTTAAAAAAACCACAATTCATCGACTAATTACCATTTATCACAAAAAGTATCAAAATTCACTGCGCATGATAAACCTCCTTGCAAAACAGAATATGTTTTTATAATGTATCACCACCACGCCTTGTAAAGATCTCAACAAGGGTTGCCACTAAGCACTTAAGCCCCTTTCATAGTTTCTCGACTTGTGCATGGACCGTAGTACGTATTTTCATGCAAGCATTATTTGGATTTTGGAAATCTATGGAATACATGGTTATTATTATGTATTTGACAAATTGTACGTCTTCGTTGTTCCATAATTCCTCCTACCTGCGCTCTCCTATGTTTTACTAGATGTGGCCATGGCTAACTGTTCCGGCGCTTTGCTTACATTGTAGACTTTATGAATACTATTCCATTCATTTCAATTTAGTTATACGTACCACATTTTTGGTGCGTACGTGCTGCACGGATTCGACATGTTGAATATTTTTTTTTAATTTTATGTTCTTTTTAACATGTTTAAATGTTACTGTCTCAACTCTATATACATATATTCAAATACTAATATCTAAATTCAAATGTAACTAGCTAGTGCATCTTAAAATCCGCGTGGCACACACCAAAAAATGTGTGCAACTAAATATTTTTGATGAGTAATGCATGTCATGCTCTTTCATGGACGTCAACACTCCTCTTCAATCATCTTTATGGTCCTTAAAATCATTTCAAGTGGTGGAATAAAATTCTAAATGCGTAACTTATTTAAGGTTGAATATATATGTCGGAACTCGGAACATATTTGTGTTTCCTCTTCCTTGTTCTATATTTTTATTGATTAGATTATACCAGAGAGAGAAAATCTGAGAATATATATATATATATATATATATATATATATATGTATGTATGTATGTATGTGTGTGGCATGCACGATGGCGCTTGCAAAAATTTAGGGGGCAGGGAGAATTTTTTTTTTTTTGTCCAAATCCCAATTAGAGTGAAATGATCAAATACATAGCCAAAAACAACAACTCTTCAAATACACTTTCAAGCTGCAATGCAAATCAAAAAAAGAAAAAAGAAAAAACATTCAATTCAACGCTCATTAATCAGTCCCAACTATAGCACTCGACCATACAATCCATATATTTATTTCCATTAAAAGCTTCCTGGAATTTTTCAGTACATTGTTTAGCACAAATCTAACAGCTAATTAATTAAAGTTATCGCCATAATAGTTTTATTATTTACAGGAATTAGACGAAGTTCTCTTCCCTTTTATAATATTGTACTTTTAATAATTAGTGCATAGTAATAATAATTTCTAGTCACTATAATATGTTCTTACTTCCACAAATCAATCTGGCAACTCAAGGTGGATATAGAAGTGCTTTCTGAAGCCACTTGATCCGGCCTCTTCAAATCATTGCATAGCATGTTTATTTGCTCCGCCACTTGAACATTTGAGCAGGTCCCCTCCTTAGTATCAGCTTGATCTTGACTTAGTTGAGATGCAACAAATTTGTCAAGGACTCGCCAATCGGTCACTTGATCCACTGCTTGCTCAATATTGTTACTACCATAAAGCGCGTTAATGTTTAGGGCTTGGTTGTTTTGCTGCATATGTTCTTCTTGTGTGAGTGTTGATGACTGCTCAAATCCATATGGAGTTACTGAATTGCAGCTTGCACTTCCTGCTGATAATTGTGGAACTTTCGGACTTTCTAAGTGCGGAAGTTGGAGGAATCTTTCATGAGGCCTATAATACTGCAACTCAGGTTCTTGTTTGCAGGGATATTGATGAATATTATGGTATGGTGAATAAGGCTGAGGTATTTGCCTAGGAGAATCAAAATCAGGCATGAATGAGACCTGATCATCGTACCAACACAGAGGCTGGTGCTCATCCATTTTCCTTACCGTTGTCAAACGCTTCTTGAAAGCCCTACACACAACCCATCCTTCTTCCTGATGCAATTAGTCAAACATGATTAAGTCACTAAATCAAATGAATAACTTACGAGCGCGTGAGAAAATGCATTAAAATCTGTTATTTAAAGTCAAAGTAGGAAAGAAAATTAAACAAAATAAATCAAACAAGAGTAATGCATGATGCATTTCATAATAAGTTCATTCGTATAGCAGATTTAAGGAGGACTAATATCTACTATAGCAGCATGTATACCCGTTGTCTCGTAATCTTAATCTATAGGGCTTTGGGGATTGGAGAGGAAAGAATAAGGCTTTGATGTTTGAGACTAATAATACCAGAAAAACTTAGTGGTTTTACCATAGGGTTTGGAAGCTATGTAAACATTTTTTCCGTAGGGTTTGAAAGCTAAGAAGTGTGAAACCACAAGTTAATTTTTTTTGGGGATTAATTTCTTCATATTTAACATGGTAATAGACCATGTAATAACACTAATGTTGTTGCTGAGACGTATTACTCAACTGTTAGCACCATGATATATTATCAAAGCATCCATATTCCGTGTACCACGATATGTGATGGTATTGTGAGCATATTCGTTACTACAATCTTTTTATTAAAAAAAATCTGCTTTTTGCTCCACCCCGCCCCACGTCCACCCCACCCAACCCACACCCAAAAAAAAAGAAGCTTGTTGATTTATAGATAAACTGGGCTTTAATTAAATTGATAAACTATGCCATCTGTTCATGTTCAAGATTTTCAGTTCCATTTTTAAGAATCAAATACACAAATATTCATATACTAATATCCTAGCCTCGATCTATATATACGAATGCTTTAAAAAATTACTGACACAACAAAATACAGTATTTACTCATCCATTATCAAAGTGAGGGAAAACATATATACATTAAATATATATCCTTAAACAGTGACCTATATATCATGATCGAGATTGTATTCACTCAGTTTGATAAATTCAGAAAACTCATTGCTTCTTTTAAGCTGTGATTGTTTCTATTATTCTATTAATCTTTCGTTGTGTCAACTTACCTGAGGAGCCGCGTTTTCGTTGGTTTCTAGTCTATATTCATGCATAATCCAATCTGACTTCTGTCCGTTTGGGGCTCGACCTTTATAAAACACCAAGGTCTTTCTCATGCCAACTAAACTGTGCTTAGAGTATATGGCCTTGTCTCTTCCTGTAGCTTTCCAAAATCCTGCTTTTGTAGCTCTATTAGTTCGAGTTCCGGTTGGATACTTCTTATCTTTATGACTGAAGAAATACCACTCATTCTGGTCCTCAGTTCCTAGCTTGCAAAGTTCTGTTCAATTTCATTGAAATAATAATAATAATACGAGCCAGATGAACAGCATATATGATAAAGGTCAATTTTGAAATGTATATTATATTGAACATTTGATAAATAAAAACTGGCTGCATGGATGGAGTTAAAATTAGAAAATGCTATATAATTTACCTTCAAGATCCCATGGCTCGATTTTATAGAGATCAACATCTTTGATGACATCTAGATCGATTCTTTTTGAAGCAATTTTTTTTCTAAGGTAGTAATCAACAAGTTCTTCATCTGTAGGATGGAATCTAAAACCCGGAGGGACATGCGGAATGGTATTCATATTTCACAATTATCAATTAAATTAAACACTGCATTTGAAAAGGTAGAAACATTTATTATTAGTGCTTAAGAAACAGATCAATATCGTTTTTGCTCGTAAAGTGTCGAAAATATAGATATATGTGTGTGTGAGAGAGAGAGAAAGAGAGAGTGATGTACCGATGAAGATGAAATTTGTATAGAAAAACTGATGAAGTATATGATGTTATATCATATGGTGCTAAGTTGCATATGGAAACCCTAGCTAGACAAAATGGTAGTATCAGCATAAACTTTACAAGCTGATGAAAATTTCATCTCAAGAAGATATTAGAAAATTCTACTACACATGTACTGAAGTTCAATAGCTCTTCAAGAAATTTCATGCTTAACAAATTCATGGTCACATATATTAATTACACTACTTAGCAATTCAGCCTACTATAGCGAAAAAGACGAGAAACATACAATACCAATTAAAAACGAAGAAAATTAAGAGTTCTATATGTTGTAAACTATGCATGCATGATTGTATAAATCTGGAAAAAGACTTGGACAGATAGTGGAATTTAAAATCTGCTAATATTATAATTAAGCTTGAGGTCATGTAGTATCAGTCTATAGTGCAGTTAACCTCATTCTCCTTTAATGTTTAAATTTTAGTCATCGAAGAATGTAGTATTGTGTTGTATCAGTTAACCATAAGAAACATTTAAAATTTAAGCTAAAATTTTGAATTATACTTTAATGTAGTACACTGTTTTTAACCGTTCACACACACATATGTATGTATATTAGGATAAGTTGAATGCCATACTTAAGTCTTGTACAATAAGAAAAAAGGAAAATAATATGCATACACCGTGTTTAACATCTTCAAGGGAAAGCTGCCTCTACTTGATTGTCTAGATAAATCTACTCAAGTTGGCTTTTGCTTGAGGTATATGTCACATATATGAAAACGAGTAAATTAAAGTTGTTTGCTCCACCTAGCTCAAAAGTGAAGGCTATCTAAGAATAATGCACATATAAGAAAAATTCATTACCTTTACTTGTGTTTAATTATATATGTCATTCAAATATAGAGCTAGGTTACCCATACACAAAAGTGAATCAAGAAAATATGAAATTATTGCACATAATACATAACAGCATGCAATACATAATATAGAAATGGAAATAAATCATTTAAAATCAAGAATGCGTTAGTAGTGTATATACTTATAACCCAACTTACTTAGTTTTACCATGAATAATTAATTAATTAATTAAAGTTTTACGGAATCCATTGACAAACAAGGCGAGATCTTGCTGAAGAGCCTTAAAATGAAGACATAAACATATATTGATATAAAAACATATAAAAAAATAATAATAACATAGACAATTATTAATTATAAGCCACTATTTCAGTTCTCATAAAATCGATGCATTCGTTATCCATTAGAATAAAGGGAAGAGATTACGGAACATAGAAACATGCAAATATTAAGGTAAACTATGAACCGTAAGATGCAGAAGGTGATATTTTATTTATAACAGCAACATGCAAATATTAAGGTAAACTATTAGAGCAAAATCAGTCATTGCATAAACATAAATAATCCCATAAATTTTGTGGGGAAAGAGTTCATATATTCCAAATATTAAATACACAATTATAAAAGAAAGAAAAATAATGAATCCAACCAAGAACAAGAGAGAAATGAAGAAGAAGAACCTTGATAATCCTATACAAGGAATTAACCCTAATATACAAAATTGAATGAACTTCTTTGAGAGATCTCCCAACTTTGTTTCCACCAATCAGTGTAGATAAAAGTCATACATAATTAAAGTCAATATGGTGCAAAATTCTTGGCCAAATATATATGAAGCTGACAAAAAAGATCATAAGCTAGCTTTCCTCGGGAATTGAACAGAACACAAAACAAAACAGTTTTTTTCAAGAATGAACGGATCCCGAGGAAAGGGAGGAAAAGAAAGTTGAAAGGAAAAGGTTGAGGAATGGAAAAATAGGAATAAAGGGAAATGGTTAAATATATACTCCATATAAGAAGCAAGAAAAAATAAAGAACCAGCAGAAACTAATCACATTAGACTTGATTATATATCTGAAAAAATATATCCCTCTCACAATCTTTTAATTTTCTCTCAATATATTAGTTGTTTATGTTATCATCATCACTGGGAGTGGAAGCTTGATTGTGGGAAAAGTTACCGGGAAAAATGGGGAGGCGGAAAATGGTGGTAGTACTGAAATACTCCACCCACCCTTCCCACCAGCAACTGATATGGAGAAAGAAAGAAAGAAAGAAGATATTTAATCAATGGTACTGCTATTTGATGTTACCGGGAAAGGTAGAGAAGAGAGAAAATTAAAGCTCAAGACCAGAAATCTGATAGCATGGGATGAATTGGCCTTCTTAAAGCCCCACACCCGACCAAAAAAGTGTTTTTGGTTTAAGAGTGATTAATTTATTACTCCTTATTTTATTAATTAGTTGGCAAAATTTTCAAATTGATACATAACAAATTTTATAATAGTACTCCGTTGTCTTAAAAAAATAAGTAAATTATATTTTTCATAACATAATTTTAATAAAAAAATGTTATTTAAGAGATAGTGTTATTTAAAATGAATGTTTTAGATCCGTTATATATATAATTTAATTTAACTTCATTTAATTTAACATATTTCCACCGTCAAGAAAGAATAGAATCAATTTTTATACAAAGGAAGTATAATCTTGTTCCGAAAGCCAATTAAGTTTAAGCTTTCGTTTAATTTTATTGACTTTAAAAAACTCTCTTTGTGAAAAAAAGTAATAATTTTTTTTAATAATATATATTTACTCTCTCAACTATAGTGGCCAACCACCACCTCGAGTTAAATAGAAAAATGAGGCGCGTGACACTTTATAATAATAGAATAATGGAAAGAGAGAGAGCCTAGAATAAAATTTAGCCATAAACCAACTCCCCTCAGGCTCAAGTCATTGAACATAATTAAAAAAACTAAATTACTATCACATAAAACTGTTCACATATATTTGCATATATATTTTGATAATTCACGTGTAAAATAAGTCATGTGAATCATTAAAATATAAATATATATGATAGTAGACTTAGTAATTAGTACTGTATAATCAAAATTAGTTGAAGACCCTTTTTAAGGTTAAGGGCAATAAAGATGAATAAATATAAGTTCAAGTCCTCGCCAGCAATTCCATGCTGCCTCTGGTTGGTCGACCTGCAATTTTTTATTTTTATACGGATGGAGGGAGTATATTTTTCGTCTCTTCAGAAGATGAGGCCCCCACAAACCGACCCAATTGATCCGACAAAGACACCTCTCCAAAATATATATATATATATATATATATATATATACATATACATATACGCATTTATGACAATCGATTATTGAGAAAATTTTAACATTAAATAATATATTTATCGATAAAGATTTATTTAAATTTTACACGAAATAAGTTTTTTTTAATATTATAAATTGTGAATTTAAAAAATTAATAATATTATAGTTGGTGGGTAGTATTTATAAATTTTGAAGCTATTCTAATTAGAGTGAAGTATATTAGTAGTTTAGTTGTTATAAAATATTTGAATTTTAGTTTGGTGGGGAATATTACTTTTTTTTTATCAATTAGCGTTGGGAATATTATAATATTATCTGCAATCTTTTAATATATATCATATCATTATAGTGGACCCTTAGCGGAAGTTTTATATGATAAAATAATTAATATAATTTTAATAGTTAGTAAAGATTCATTTAAATTGTAATAATATAAATTTTTATGAAAAAAAATACTTGAGACCGGATTTTATCAATAAAGATTTAAATTTTGTAAAAATAAAATATTATGAACTGTGAATTTAAGAATAAGAAATGCGATGTCTGGCGTGGTTGCGTAGTAGCAATGCGGTATTGATTATGATCTTTCTTACGTGAGAAGTCGGACTAATTATCTTCTATTGATTTCGATTATTAATTCAATTTAATAATTCTGCGTATCATATCTCTTATATTATTGATTGATTATTGTCACGATTATCATCGTATAATATGTTATATTATTAATTGAGGCGACAAGTTATAAATGATTAATAATTGTTGAAAGATTAAAAATGTGTTGATTAAAAATAAAATGATTTGTGGTAATATTTATTGATCCTTAATGTATATAAAAAGTGCATTATGAGGCGTTTGTGGTAAGTTTGATTATTTTATGGGGGCCCATATGTCATTATCTAAGAGTCTCTAAATCGATAGTAATTACCTTTGTGAATAGTAATTACCTTCGTCGATAGTATTTACCTTCGTCGATAGTATTTACCTTCGTCGATAGTAATTACCGCCGTCGATAGTAATTACCTTCGTCGATAGTAATTACCTTTGTGAATAGTAATTACCTTCGCAAATCGATAGTATTTACCTTCGTCGATAGTAATTACCTTCGTCGATAGTAATTACCCTTGTGAATAGTAATTACAACCGTCGATAGTAATTACCTTTACCAGACGTCGAACCACTTTGCCGTTTCACATTCTGAGCGTCGAAACCACTTACCGTTTCACATTCTGAGCGTCGAACCACTTGTCGTTTCACATTCGAGCGTCGAACCACTTGTCGTTTTTCACATTCTGGTGATCGAACCACTTTTCTTTTCACATCACCGATCGTCGAGCCACTTGCCTTTTTACATGGTAGGTCTTTAAGCTAGAAATCTTCTATAAATAGAGGCCTAGTGCTTCATTATTTTTCACGAATTCTTTGAAACTAGAGAGAAACTATAGAGAGAGAAGAAAAAAGTATTCAACTACTTCACCTTGCCGATATTTGGTTCTTCTAAGGTAGGGAATATTATTTGTTGTACCGTAAAGAGTGTTATTCTTTCTTATTCATGAAGAGAAGCTGTTGTTATTCCATTGCTTATTATTACATTGGAATAACTTTTGTAAAAGTGGTATACCTATCATAACTTTATATCATGGCGTACCTATACTTGGTGAAATCCTTATATTATTCCATTCTTATTTATTACATTGGAATAACTTTTGTATCTGTGGAATCCCTATACTTGGTGATCTCCTTACATTATTCCATTCTTTATTATTACATTGGAATATCACATGCGTGTGTTTTACAGGACACAGTTCCATTGTTTATTATTCGCATTTATTATTACATTGGAATATCACATGCGTGTGTTTTACAGGACACAGTTCCATTGTTTATTATTGACATTTATTATTACATTTGGATCATCACAGCCGATTGTGAATTTCACGACTGGTTAGATTATTATTATTACATTGGAATAACTTTTAATACATCTGCAATACCGCGTGCGTGGTGATTTCTTTTGTTATTCCATTCTTTATTATACTCGGTTGGTTAAATCTTTGACTTATACTCCATGAAATTAGTGGAATATCCTTGATATTTGCGCTTCATCCGATATCTTTTCATGGAAATATTCTTACGATCATTCTTGAATTTTACTCTACAAAAGCAAGTATCATTTTGACAATTTGGGCGTTAATAATTCTGGATAAAATAATTCTTGAACTTGTTTTATTGAATTATTATGTCATTGTCATCATCCTCATGTTATATTATGTTATCTTGACTTACGTGTATAGATGAACTTAGTATGATTATGACCGGGGATCATTCGGTATAATCATGGCTTGTTATAAATGATGTGATAAAAGTCCTCGGTGGCACGTAATGCGGTGATGGATAATTTTTGGTATGATTATGACCGGGGGTGATTCGGTATAGTCATGACCATTGATAATTTGATGAATATCCTTGGTAGTAGTGCGGGGTGATTCGATGATGTGGATTATTTATTAAAAGTGAGACTCGGCTATAACTTGATGATGAAAAACCTTTTAAAACCTAAAAGATAGTAGACTTTATTCTCTACTTGACTCTTTTAATGGATTGCTTATTAAATTATGATTAAACTTGTTGTCTATAGTATTTTATCGGTTTAACCTTTGTTGAAGGCTAATGATAAATTATTACGCATTATCTTAGTCGTAATATTTCTTCTTGGGCTAGTTGAGCTCACCCTTTCTTTCCTTTATTCTCTTGAAATGAGAACATATTTGGAGACGAGTCGGGGAGCGGAGTAATGGTCGAGGAGGATAGCATTAGTAGTCCTCACTATTACGTGAAATAGTGTGATAATAGTAGTAATGAGGACTCCTTTTGAGTTTGTATAATATCTAGTAGACAATATTTGTATTCAAACTCACGGTTTATGTCGTATTATTACCACGACAGTTATATTAGTAAGTTGTATTTGAATTTATGTACCATGTAAGTGGCGACCCAAGATGGGTGGCGTATACCTAATTTTTAGGCGCGTCGCGGTTGGTATCGAGCTTAGGATATGATCACTGGCTAAGATGTGAGAATAGTACTAGGAGGGAGGAGGGGAATACCTTCGCTAGTATGACCTACCTAAGTTTATTTGGTATTTGATTGGTCGATCGATCAAGTATAGTGATAATATGTTGCATGTCAATTAACCCTTATTTTGTGGCGGTGTTTGGAAATGGCGGTGAAAATATTCTGATGGAGTGAATGTGGTTGGTTGTGACACCTTTAATCACTAATCGAGGTTAATGCGATTGTCGAGACGAGGAACAAATTAGAGATATCCACGTAGTGAATGAAGAACTAATTGTTTGCAGGAGCTAGTTCAGGAGGTAGCGGTGAGAGTGAGGAAGAGAAGAAGAAGAGGAACACGAGGAGAATTGGTTAGAAGAAGTTTATGATCAAAACTTAGAATTACAAAATCGTGTTCGTGAGCTAGAAGAAACGAGTTGAAGAAGCGGCAAATGGTCGTGGAACAAAGGGATACAACAATTCAAAATTGGGTTACCCGATATATGATGCTCGAACAAAATCACGCTTTGGCGCGGTGTAAGATATTAAAGTTGGAATCGAGAATTTAAAAATCAAAAGATAAATTTGAAAGAAGAAACAATGAGCGAAGGAGAATAGGCGATGCATGGGTAAAAATTTGCTGTAGCGTTGATAGTGTAGAAAAAGGCGTCCAGATCGATAAAGCCAAAATAGATGAAATGGACTTTGCTTTTTGAATGACAATTGGGAGAACCCGACATCGAATTGAATTACCACATGCATAGCGGTCGACCGAATTCGATATGGATCGGAGAATAATGATTCAAATCATGGATCGGGGAATGTGAAGAAGCACTTAAGGGTGGAATGTACCCTATATAAAAGTCGAACTTCGGTAATTTAAGCGAGGCGTTTGTCGAGAAAACCGAGCGAAGTTATTACGGGTAAATTAATTATAAATTATTCTGAAGTCTATACTTTATTCAATACAAGTTCTACCCACTCTTTTATTCTACCTAGTTGTGTTCGATGTTTAAAATTGACTCAGGAAAAATTAGACTTTGATTTTTCTATTGAAACTTCGTTGGGAGAAACCTTCGTTACTCCCTTTGCTTATTAATCTTGTTGTTTCAAATAAACACTTTCACGATCTTATCTCTTTGAAAATACTTGCCTTTGAGGTAATTTTTGAAAATGATTTATTAACTACTCATTATTCTTTTTGTAAGGTTGTTAGCTTTCATATTCTAACCAACTTTGTTATCTGAATTCAAAGTAACCAAACCCTAAAGTTAATCTTTGTTATATCAAGCCATAAGTAAAGAGCCCCGATCCTTTCGTTGTTGACTTCCTTGTGTGAAATGCAAAGCGGACTTTTTACGTAGGCGACGTCGTATTTGAAGATGGCAAGTTGATAGGTATCATTGTGAGGTCTTATCGGGTTAAGGGATAGAAGTCGCGGTTGGTATTAATGTGACGTCTTATCCAAGTCTTGGACGAGAAAATATGATTTTGAATGATATTTCTATCATTAATAAATTTCTTGGCGTATTCTTGAAGTCTTCCTAGCCTACCCTAGAGCGTGAAATCGAATTTTGTATTGACCCCGAAGACAAAAACCATTTCTTAAACCCTCAAATATTTCTTGACTAAAAGGATGCATTTCGTGGATTATGATGAAAGTCATAATAAAAGGATAGAACTGATGAAAATCATGGGTATATGAAGTGTTAGTAAATTTTAAGATGAGTTATGTTGGTTAGTATGTGAAAACATGAAAGTTTCTTAGAAATCACAAAGAGTTGAAAATCAGATTTTGGTGAAAAGCGTAACATGAAATTCAATTGACCATATCTCCTATTATATTTTGAATTTTTGAGTGTGGTCAAGTCCTAGAGTTAGATCTATGAGTTACCTAACTAATCTAAGTGGAATTACTGGAAAAGGTGTTGTAGATTTTTGTGTGGACTGATTTTAGCAAAGGGTGCAAAGCTGCAAAAAAACCAAAAAAGCTGCTTTGCCATGATTTTAGAGGGGCTGTTTCGGCCACTTAAATTATGAGAAAAATTCTGGCCTTTTGGGACATGAAGGTATATGGTATAAAGTACCTCCTGTCCAAAAAATGAGCTCATTCGACTTAAAATGAGCAAGTTATGACTATTTCAATATTTAGGTTTTAAAAAAACGCTATAATAGGAGTTCTATAACTCAGATGACCATGAAATTTAAACTGGAAGCTCACGTTAACATGGGTAAGGTCCTGTCAAGATTTTGGGAATTTTGGAGTTAAACTTGAGGTAGCTAATTTCTTAAGGAATTAATTAGAAATTGATTTTGAAAAAAAATAGTAAATGAATTTTAAAATTCCGAGAAAAATATATTTTCATTATGGGATGATATTATGCTAAAACCCAGAAAAAAATATTTTTGGGATTGATTTGGTATTTTCATGAAAATAGTTTAATTCTGAACATATGAGTTAAATATGTTATGTGAAGTAGTAAAAAAGTTGAAAATAGGATTTTATGGCTAGAGAATCCTATATAGAATATATGCATATTTTTTGATGAGGATTTGATAATTGGTGATGATATCTTATGAGTATGGCATTTTGGATGATTAAATGCATTATATGGTAAAAGCGTAAACAATTGAGATAAATTGTTTATAAATTTAAGAAGTGATTAAAATATTGTTATAATGTTAATGATATTAGATTATAAGATTATTAAGTGATTGATAACATGAGGATATTCTTGAATCTGGATAAATTATATTATAAATGTTTAATATTTATCCTTTATCTCATTTGATTGATTCTTTATATCATTATCCTCGTGTTTATATTATGTTGAAAGTCATACGTGGCTTTTGTGGTGCATAGATGGACTTGGTATGATTATGATGAGAGGATTGTTCGGTATAATCATGCAGTAATTGAAAACACGATTATCTTTGGTGGCCGTAGTGCATGGATAATTTGTGGTCGTGATCTTAATGAATACACGATTATCTTTGGTAGTAGTGCATGGATAATTTGTGGTCGTGATCTTAATGAATATACGATTATCTTTAGTAGTAATGCATGGATAATTTTGTGGTCGTGATACTAATGAATACACGATTATCTTTGGCCGTAGTGCATGGATAATTTGTGGTCGTGATCTTAATGAATACGATTATCTTTGTACGTAGTGCATGGATAATTTGTGGTCGTGATCTTAATGAATACACGATTATCTTTGGTGCGTAGTGCATGGATAATTTTGTGGTCGTGATCTTAATGAATACACGATTATCTTTGTACGTAGTGCATGGATAAATTGTGGTCGTGATCTTAATGAATACACGATTATCTTTGTACGTAGTAATGGATAATTTGTGGTCGTGATACTAAAGAATATCCTTGGCACGTAGTGCGGGGATGATTCGATGATATGGATTAATTATTGAAGTGAGTCTCGTGAATGAAATATTAATTCATGGATGTGGGTAAAAGTCATCTTTGGGTAGTAGTGCAAAGATGAATTGTGAATAAATATCTTTGGTAGGATTGAAAAGATGAATTTAATGTTTTAAGCGATAAAGGTATTCAAGGTATCCTCACCTCTTTATCATACGGTCGTACCCTAATTTCGAGGGTGAAATTCCATAAGGAGGGAGATTGTGAGACCCAGATTTTATCGATAAAGATTTAAATTTTGTCGAAATAATTTTTTAATATTATGGTGTGAATTTAAGATAATATTATAGTTGTGGGTAGTATTTATAAATTTTGCAAAGTATGCAAGTTGTTATAAAATATTCGTTTGGTGGGAATATTCTTTTTGTCGGGGAATATTAAATACGATGGCTCAATCATTAGTGGACCCCCCTAGCGGAAGTATTGTCGTAGTTAGAAAGCGACAAAATTATCTTTCTATAAAAATAACTTACGGAGGTATTACTGAAGAAAAAAAGCATTGAACTACCGGTGGTAAAGAAATGCGATGTCTGGCGTGGTTGCGTAGTAGCACACGGTATTGATTATTGATGCTTTACGTGAGAAGTCACTTTCATTTATGCTTTCGATTATTCTTCTACGATAATTCTTTGCATCATATCTCTTATATTATTGATTCAATTATTGTCACAGTATCATACGTATAATATGTTATATTATTAATTGAGGCGACAAGTTATAAATGATTAATAATTGTTGAAAGATTAAAAAAATGTGTTGATTAAAAATAAAATGATTTGTGGTAATATTTATTGATCCTTAATGTATATAAAAAGTACATTATGAGGCGTTTGTGGTAAGTTTGATTATTTTATGGGGGCCCGTATATGTCATTATCTAAGAGTCTCTTCGTCGATAGTAATTACCTTTGTGAATAGTAATTACCTTCGTCGATAGTATTTACCTTCGTCGATAGTAATTACCCAACCGTCGATAGTAATTACCTTCGTCGATAGTAATTACCTTTGTGAATAGTAATTACCTTCGTCGATAGTATTTACCTTCGTCGATAGTAATTACCTTCGTCGATAGTAATTACCCTTGTGAATAGTAATTACCTTCGTCGATAGTAATTACCTTTACAGACGTCGAAAACCACTTGCATAGTTTTCACATTCTGAGCGTCGAACCACTTGTCGTTTCACATTACTGATCGCGTCGAACCACTTGTCGTTTCACATTACTGAGACGTCGAACCACTTTTCTTTTCACATCACGATTCGTCGAGCCACTTGCCTTTTTACATGGTAGGTCTTTAAGCTAGAAATCTTCTATAAATAAAGGCCTAGTGCTTCATTATTTTTCACGAATTCTTTGAAACTCAGAGAGAGAAACTATAGAGAGAAAGAAGAAAAGTATTCGCTACTTCACCTTGCCGATATTGAGTTCTTCTAAGGTAGGGAATATTATTTGTTGTACCAAGTAAAGGGGTGTTATTCTTTCTTATTCATGAAGAAGGCTGTTGTTATTCCATTGCTTATTATTACATTGGAATAACTTTGTAAAAGTGGTATACCTATACATAACACTTTGTATCTGTGGCATACCTATACTTGGTGAAATCCTTATATTATTCCATTCTTATTTATTACATTGGAATAACTTTGTATCTGTGAATCCCTATACTTGGTGATCTCCTTACATTATTCCATTCTTTATTATTACATTGGAATATCACATGCGTGTGTTTTTACACGGACACAGTTCCATTGTTTATTATTCGCATTTATTATTACATTGGAATATCACATGCGTGTGTTTTTTAGGACTGGTTCCATTGTTTATTATTGACATTTATTATTACATTTGGATCATCACTGCCGATTGTGAATTTCACGATTTGGTTCCGTTATTATTATTACATTGGAATAAACATACATCATGCAAATCTGCGTGCGTGGTGATTTCTTTTGTTATTCCATTCTTTATTATACTCGGTTGGTTAAATCTTTGACTTCTATACTCCATGAAATTAGTGGAATATCCTTGATATTTGCGCTTCATCGATATCTTTTCATGGAAATATTCTTACGATCATTCTTGAATTTTACTCTACAAAAGCAGTATCATTTTGACAATTTGGGCGTTAATAATTTCTGGATAAAATAATTCTTGAACTTGTTTTATTGAATTATTATGTCATTGTCATCATCCTCATGTTATATTATGTTATCTTGACTTACGTGTATAGATGAACTTAGTATGATTATGACGGGGATCATTCGGTATAATCATGGCTTGTTATAAATGATGTGATAAAAGTCCTCGGTGGCACTGTAATGCGGTGATGGATAATTTTTGGTATGATTATGACCGGGGTGATTCGGTATAGTCATGACCATTGATAATTTGATGAATATCCTTGGTAGTAGTGCGGGGTGATTCGATGATGTGGATTATTTATTAAAGTGAGACTAAATATATATGATGATGAAAAACCTTTTAAAACCTAAAAGATAGTAGACTTTATTCTCTACTTGACTCTTTTAATGGATTGCTTATTCATTGCAGATTAAACTTGTTATCTATAGTATTTTATCGGTTTAACAACTTTGTTGAAGGCTAATGATAAATTATTACGCATTATCTTAGTCATAATATTTCTTCTTGGGCTAGTTGAGCTCACCCTTTCTTTCTTTCTTTTCTCTTCTGGAAATGAGAACATAGTTAGGACGAGAGGGAGCTTGAGTAATGAGAGAGGAGTCATTAGAGGGAGCGGAGATAATGGTCGAGAGGATAGCATTAGTAGTCCTCAATATTTTATTTACATGAAATAGTGTGATAATTTAGTACCATAGTGGCGACCCAAGAGGACTCCAAATATTATTATTTTTTGCATTAATTTGTAATTTTTTGTATAATATCAAAAATATAGAATATATATAGTAAATTTTAATATTTGAAATTTAATTAAAATTGTAACTTTATTTTTCCGATAAAATGAATATTTTTAATTTTGACTTTTATGTTATTTATTGCACAATTTCATAATTTAATTAATTAGATCAAGTAAAGTAAAAATTATGATATACAAATTTATATTTATGGAGAAATTACATTATAAGTTGTATATTGACATTATATTAAAAATATTTTTAAATATTAGTTGGTTAACCCTTGCTTAGAGGGTGAGTGAATGTTACGTATTGTAGATAGAGAAGTCTTAATCTATTCTTGAAAAACTAGTAAGAGTGGTGCTGTTATCCCGTATTGATGATGGGCCCCTCTCTCTTCTAATACTTTTGCTTATGAATCATATACTGGAGGAGTACTAGTAGTTTAGTGGAGTCATGTGCTTGTGCGTGCCGATAAGTTAGTCGACCTCTTCACTTTCTCTCACTATTTATACTGTAGCACGGTAGATTCCCGGCGGCAAACGTATAAATTATGTGAATTAAAATAATAATTTTATAAAATTTGTTAAAAATATAAAAAAAGTTACTATAAAAAGGATAATATAAATAAACTTATAGGGACAAAATAAAAAATTCGACACCATTACACTATTAACCTCAACAGTTTTAGTCACTTGATAAGCGAATTACATGTGTAAATAATGTAAGAATAAAAATAAAAATTTAGATGACTAAACAGGAAATTTAATGCCATATATAACCTATATGCTAGTTGGCTAGCTTCCGGTCGAAGATTTTCTTTGATCAAGTCTAGGTTTGAAATGCATAATGTATTAAATTAAGTGGAATAATAATAATAATAATAATAATAATAATAATTGTATTTGTATTTGTATTTGAAAAGTATTAATTAGTAAAAGAAATAAGCACCTATGTATTGTCCCTAGCTAGCTATCATTCTGTCATGAACATAACGCATAAGGTAGATGAAAGATAAGTAAGTATATGCAAATATTAAGTGGTGGGCAGAAATTCAAGGAATGATGAAGCAAGCCTTGATCATTACTGGTATACACTCATTATTGTTTCGGCTCCCCACGTTTCAACAACTTGTTCCAAAACCCTAAGTAAGTAAAACCTGTCCATATATATATATATATATATATATATATATGCACGCAGTACAAACTTAGATGACTAATTTCTTTCGTATACATTAGAAAAAAAGATATAGTAAACTTAACAGTTCGTAAAATGATGGATATTCCTATATATATGGTGGTTGTTTGAATTAATTTTGAAATTTGGTGTTTCTGGCCAAGTCCCATGCATGTATACTCCTATCCAAGTCTATCATGTTAAACAAATTATATATCTAAACTTGTTATTGTATATAATAAAATAATTAAATTAATCTTCATATTAGGTATTTACATGAATTGAGAAAAGTCATCTTGTATGTATCACGTTTCCGCTACGCTTAAGGGTAAAAGATTTCAATTGTTTTTCTCAATCTTATGATGAATGTATGGGTGTGTATAAAGTTCTTGAAACGACAATTGGGATCAAATTTTAATTGTTTTATTTATAAAATAGCTAAGGGTCAAAATTGTCTATCAAGATTATAAAACTCTAAGGCCCATTATGTCACATTAATATTAGGGTATTTTACATAAATATACAATAAATAGAAAGTAATTACAAAAAAAGTGCATCAACCAAATAATTACAAAAAGAGTGTAATTATGACTCATATTACAAAAAAATAGTACAATTCATATTAATAAGGAAACCTAAAATCAAGGACAAATAACTGCCATAATTAATAATTCAAATTCAAATATTTGGATCTAACAACAAATTCAAATTCAAAAATAATAATTAAAATTTAAATATTCAAAGTTTGGCAACGTCATCTTTCTCCTCCCCTTCGACGACCATCTTCCTCCTCCCTTCACGGCCATCTTCTTCTCCCTTCACGCTTCAACACCATGGACGCCGATCTCCTCATTCATTACGGCCACAGGTGACATTGTGACGAATGTTGATTTAGTCCAGAAATTAAAAGGAGAAAAAGATAAATTTTAGTGCAATTGGTATCCAAATATTTATACAAAGTGAACCATTTTAGTTTTGTAAGAATCAAGAGAATTTGAGTGCAGTTGGTAACCAAAACTTTCAAAGTAATAATTTTAGTTTTTATTGGTTACATTTGTATTAAGGTTCACATTAATAATGCACTATAAAAAAATCTATAATAATAGATTTTTTAATTAATTTGGTAACTCCAATAAACTCGAATTTGTTACCTTTCAGATAAGGTTTACATTAACTGCATTATATAAAAAAATTATAATAGATTTTTTTAATTAATTGATAACCCAATAAAACTAAATTGATTACATTTGTATAAAGTGTTAATATTAATCAATTTTATTAAATAAAAAAATCTATAATAGATTTTTTAAAAATAAATTAGAAACCTAATAACACCGAATTTAGTTACCTTTGGTATGAATGTTTGGCTACCATTTGTATTTATAAAAAAATCGCAAAGAATCGTATTTATGGAAAAATCGCGGTGGAGGATGGCGTTAACAAGGTTGGGCTATCTAGGTTAATGGTGGAGGATGATGTTAATGGTGGAGGAGGGAAGAGGAAAAGGGCGTTAATGGTGGAGGAGGGCGGAGGATGGGGACTGTCTATGTTAATGGTGGAGGATGGCGTTAATGGTTTCGAAACGAACCTAAATCGCAATAACTATTTCACCAATAATTTTCACAGAATTTGATAAACAACCTTGCCAAAATTCCTTGTTATGATGTACTAGTTGATATTCCTTTATCATTGGATAAGGAGATGTCTAATTTCTTGGGGAATCTAGAGAAGCACAAGGAAATTGATGCTTGCGACGATGCCATCTCTTACGCCTTAAAGAAGATCCATGAACATCCACGGGCGCCGCTTTTCTTTCTCAAATTTAGTCACCACCAACCGAGTTTTTCAATGCTTTGATTGCTTCTCAAATTAAGCAAGGACTTAAAGCTTCTCACTTGGGAGATGGGAGTCGTAATGCAGAGAAAGAGCGTCGCTCCGACTTCTATAACCAACCATGGTTTGTAATTTACCTATCAATTTAAATTGAATTTACTGTTTGGCTGTGCAAAGGCAACTAATCTCTAAATTAAGGAATTTAATTGCATATTAATTCCTTAAATTAAGGAATCCTAATTGTACTAATATTGTAAATAAATATAAAACTGTATTAACTGTGTAAATATTTTATGAGTATACTATTTTTGTAATTTTTTTCAAAAATGTAATAGAATATGTAAATCATCCTTAATATTAGTAATACTCCCTCCGTTCCATGATAAAAGTTCTTATTACTATTTTGAGTAGTCCCATGTTAAATGTCAATTTTCCTTTAAAAACTTTTACACATATTTTTCTATTATACCCGTAGCATTAAATATCACATATTTTTCTTATTATAATTTTTTATCCATATTTAATGACATTATTATGGACAATTTTGTCATTTTATTCATCTTCTTAATATGCGTGAAAAGTTCACCAGAGACGGAGGGAGTAATATTTATCATGAGCCACATAATTACCAAATCCATAAATAAAATGATTAAATTAATACAATATATAAGTCCAAAAATTTCATAAATAATAGAGGCCGCATAAGAAAATAAAATATTCTTAACATGTCTATGTATTATGTATATGCATGCGTCTACCTGCAGAACGTATAATGGAGTAAAGCTTAGGCAATACGAATTCTAGGTCATACGTTTCGTGTGTATATATATATATACCAATATATTTTATGTACAGGAAGACATCAAAGGTGTAAATCATGAAACACAACTCCGTACCAACTCTAAATTCGCGTTGTCAAGATCTGGGACAATTTTTGGATTATATTTTCTACTGAAAAATGAGTTGCCAATTTCCAATAATTTAATATGTAATTCGCTAAGTATCCTTAAACTTATTATTTCTTCCGTTTCACAAACAGGATTTCATTTATCTGTAATATTTGTTTCACAAAAAGAGTTTACTTTTTATTAGTGATATTATTTTGTTAACTTTTTCAACATCAATATTAAATTTTGAATATGGTATAATCAGACATAATTATAATTAAAAATAAAAAATAAAAATTGTATCTAAATGAAAGCTATATATGCAAGCTTTTTAGAACAAATTGAAACTTTTTATCCCATGAAAGTCCGAGTAGTTTGTCTTCTAGTACAGTATAACAGGCTAAAGTCATATTTGCTTAGAAGGATTATAATTTTATGACTATATTTTATAAATTGTAATTTTAAAATTTAATAGTCTTGTTCACATATTTATTTAGGAATGAGAATATTCATTAGACAACTTAAAATAATAGCATGCATGTTATGTTTGTTTAATTTGTTCAAAATTATTTAAAGAATTGAATAAAATATATTGATTGGACTATTATACTATTACTATTAACAAAAAGATCCTATTCTCAAAATCAATAATGTGAGTATAAATTGATAGAATATGATACACCAATCATTTTTAAAATGATAAATGTTAATTTTGTACATAATTTTTAATCTCAAAGGATAGGAAATATAATACTTTGTTGGATATGATATTAAACAATTCTCTTTTCAAATCATTTTTGTTCTCACTAAATTAATAGTTCAAGTCTAATTTTAAAACAAACAAGTCACTAAAATTAATAATTTAATTCTAAATATTATACTTATAAATAAACATATCCTCATAGTTTAATATTATGTATAGACAATAATGATTTTTTTTTGTATCACTTAATTAAGTGCCTTGCCCCAATACAAAAGGCTTGTTAAAATAGAAGAAATTGATAACATTGTTGTGGCCGTTGACCCTTTGACCACGAATATCCTGGTCAACACTTCACAAACAGTATCATCATTCATCATGTACTAAGTAGTATTTTAGTAGTAATATCTTTAGGTTCATTACATTGGTGTGTTGGGCATGAAAAAACATGTTATTAGCAAATAGCAATAATGATGTTAATAGCAATACAGAAAATGATTGCAGTTTGGTTTATGTGTCCCCTTCAGTATAATAATAATAAGAAGAAGAAATTACTAGAACAAATAAAGGGAGGGTTAGATGTGGAGTTTTAAATCATTATTACCGTCACCTTCCTGTGAATATTCAAAAAGTAAAATAATGAAGCATGTCTAGAAGAGCTTGTAGTATTTGTATTTGTTGATAACAGTGGTGAATTTGTGATTAGTTATATAATAAATTAATGATAACAACAAAATTAATTACGTGAAGTTATTTTGAGAGCACTAATGTTACGTAAATTACAATTTGGTGAAAATAAATAATTAAGTGCTAGATAGAATAAACAAAAGATAGCCTGCGCTTGCAGAGTTAAAGGAGCGAGAATATATGCATCATTCACATAGCAATTATATATATATATATATATGCAATGTAGGTTAAAGCATGAATCACGAGCTAATGATTTACCATATATTATAAAGATCGATGCATCCTTTAGCCTAAAACCGAATTATATGAAGTGGGGTGAGAATATATAAAGGAAAATACAATAGTCAACTGTTTCCATCATGTCTCTTTCTTTCTCTTTTTACAATTTATTTTAACTAGCTAAGTGCTTGCAATATATATACACACACACTCCATATAATTTGACTTTTGAGATCAAACGACTTCATATTAAACTTCAAATTGATGTGAATGTATTTAATTTTAGTCCATACAATTATTATAGTTGTATGGTATATAACAAAAACTATTAATCACAAAATTTATTTAATTCTAATTTTTTTTTTTGAATCATACCAATTTTAAAGTTTAATATGTCGTCGTTTAAACTCCAAAGTTAAATAAATTGTCTCTCTATCCAAAGTTAAATTTTTATCCCTATTCTCTAATTTTGGAACAGATAGAGTTCAAAAATTAGAAATACATTTTAATTTTTAGAATCAATTTGGAAAATCTTAAAACTCAAAATTAATTGTTATACTTATTTATACTAAAATTAAATAACTTGATATTAATTTTAAATTTTATAAATTAACTTTTAAAAGTCTAACATGTATATTTAATTTTGTAAACATGTTCATTGTTCCAAAATTGATAAACGCAAAGTTGAGTAATTTTAAAATTAAAAGCAATTGGGTTGTAGAAAAAGGTAAGATTAAAAAAGTTAAAATCACCCATAAAAAAGAGGATTACAAAAAACAGAACTTTGCGGAGAGTAAAATAAAGCAAGGGATGATTTCAATAAATTTGGGTCTATATTTAGACAACCAAATATAGTTCTAAACTATGCACAACTTGAATTATAAGATATAGATATCCAACCCAATAGATTATAGATCGATCTAGTTAAGTTTGGGTTGTAAAATGGTTTTCCAACTATAATGCCAGAGCTCTAATGATATGCTAAAGTGACTTATTTCATTTGAACAATTCCTGAGCTTATCAATTTCTGGATCTTGTTCATCACAAGAGGGTTTTTCATGTGCTCCTGTGAAGCCTTGGGATTCTCCTGCAAATCAACCAACACCTGTCGAGAATACCACCCATGTTACTCAAACACACAGTTGATTAACATAGTAGAAACCCCCCCTCCCTTTAAAAATCCCCAAAATGGTACCTGTCTCATAACAGGATCCGAGAGAATGTTCTGAACCTCTGGGTCCTGCATTGCCTTACCCTGCAAAAGTTAAATCAACTTCAAATTAGATCTCAAATTAATCTGAACCAACTGAACTCAACAAAAGTGCTTCAAGTTTCCAAACCTGTCGCTCCTTCATTTCCTCGGGCCTCAAATCCCCACGGCTAGCCTTGTTAATTTGATCTACACATCTGCAGAAAATTTGGTGTACCAATTGGCATATTCAGAAACACTAAAGAAACTCATAATCGAATGAAAGCACACAATAACGACGGTCAATGACAAATACCTCCGAACACCATCTAGCAATTCTTGGTTGCGAGCATCGTGTTTCAATCCCTCTTGATATGTTTCCAAAGCTTTGTCATAATCTTTCATAAGAAACTGGGCAGCCCCTTTTCTGGTATACCCCTTAGCAAATGTGGGATCAAGCTCAATACACTTTTCTGCGTCCTTCAATCCCTCGGGCAATGCCCCAAGTTTTGTGTAGCAAGCCGCTCTGTTGCTGTATGCCTGAGAAAGATATCAAAGATTTGTGCATCTTAACACCAAGTAATAGAAGCATTTCATCTACAGAATAATGTGTAAACAGTAGTAAAAACCTAAAACAAGGACAAAACCTTGTGGTCCTTGGGATTCCTCCTCAAAGATTCTGTATATTGCTTAATTGCTTCTGGATACTTCTGCTGTTTGAAATACTCATTGCCTGATGAGAAATGTAGATTAGTCAAGTACTTGAGGAAAGGAATACAATGCTACAGAGTGTTGGTTTATATCTTTTATGATTTTAATGATGACAATATTCTTGGGTCTGTATTTAGTGTAATGGACTTTGTTTAAATTGTTTAAATACGTTACTTAATATATATATATATATATATATATATATCCTGCTTAGAATTGTTTAAATTGTTTAAATTATTTAGTGTAATGGACTTTGTTTAAATACGTTACTTTGTTTAAATACGATACTTTGTTTAATATTTAGTTTAAATACGTTACTTTGTTTAATATTTAGTTTAAATATGTTACTTTGTTTAAATTATTTAGTTTAAATTGTTTAAATTATTTAGAATTGTTTAAATTGTTTAAATATGTTACTTTGTTTAAATACGTTATATATATATATATATATATATATATATATATTAAATTTTTCGCTCACTCAATAAATCATCTGGGCCGTTCAAAATTTGAGATAAATATCACCGTCCATACAGTGCCGGAGACACGGGACACATCTAGTATATATATATCCTGCTTAGAATCAAATAAATTAAGATATGAGATCTTAATTGATTAGGAGTCCATTAAGGAATCCATCATGGCTATGCAATCTATTAGAGTATTTCAATCAGTCTCTCTCTCCTTATTTTATGCTACTTAGTTTGCTCTGGAAACCATCTGTTTAAAAAAGTTGTTGAGGAGATTATATTATATCTGTTGATAAACAAATTGCTCGAAACATGTGACTTACCAACTGGACCAAGTCTTTTATACTAACAGCTCTTTTTTAGCTGTTGGTCATATTATTATTAATACTCCTCCTTCTCGGCTAATCATAGTGCAGAATACTTGAAGCTTTTATGAGTTCAAGAAACTTTAAGCTAATATCAGGTTTGATATCTTCATAGAGAGCTATCAAAGTCTATTTTTCCAGTAAGTCCTTGTTCTATTGTTGATCCTTTATTGGCTGGAAAATTATAGCATATTGTATTTTAAATTCTTTGTATCAAATTTTGAGTTCAAGCCTTGTTTGGCTTGACTGATCCAATAGTTAGTGGATAAGGTCTGTTCAAAGGGAGCTTTCAAGGTTGCAGAGATGCAAAGGGCAGTAGTGTCCATCTCAGTGTGAAGCTAAGCTACTTTGAACAGGGAGTTTTTCATTGAAATTAATTGAGTTTTAAAAATTAATAAAAAGAGTCTCCGATACCAATTGGTATTGGACATGGATTAGGCCACTAGATAGATCGAGGATAGAGGATAGAGGATAGGGGTTGAACTACGTAAAAATCCTTATGTTTGTGGTTTGTTATTTCCTGAGGTTTGATCATTTAAAGCTTACTCTGTATTTGAATTACACAATAGTAGAATGCTGATAGATAAAGTATACTAAAGTAGAATTTATTCTAAAACAAACAATAGAAGTCACTCTTCACCTGTCTATTTTAGTTTTGTAACAAGAAAATAAAAATTAGACATTGTTAGTCACGTTTTAGTTTAGACATCCTCTAGGTGTGCACATATACAGAATTACACAAAGAACATAATACGGTAGACAACCCTCGACTAGAAAATATAGAGTGGAAGAGTACCTTTCTCACGCTCCTCGTCAGCTAATTTTGGATCAAAATACTCTTGTTGCTCCAAATCTTTCTTTGCTTTCTCAGCGTCATTGAGTTTCTTCAGTGTGTCTGGGTTGCGATGTTCCGTCAATGCTTTCTGGAATGCCTCAATAGCAGGTTCATAGTCCTTT
This sequence comes from Panax quinquefolius, assembly GCA_020205615.1. NCBI lineage: Eukaryota > Viridiplantae > Streptophyta > Magnoliopsida > Apiales > Araliaceae > Panax > Panax quinquefolius. The sequence continues at coordinate 105,625,417 of CM035174.1, read as the reverse complement.
GAGCTTTTCGCCGTCTTGACTAAGGCAGTTCCCTTTCTTGTCAACGCCCTCGCAACCATCTTATAGTCTGACCTAAGTTCTCTTCCTCTTTCAACAGCTCTATCACAATCTTTGATGCACTCCTCATACTGGGAAAGATGAAGAGTTAATAAAATTAAGATTCATAATCCATTTTCCTTCAATGACAAAATGGATTGCAGAGAATTTAAGTAATAAACAAATGAGAAGGTTTCTTACGCCTTTTCTCACATCATAGAGCACTTGAAACCCATGCATTAATCAACTTTCAGTCACATTAATTGCAACAATCTCTAGAATTTTAGCAGGATCAACTATGTATAAATGAAGTGTTCTAAAAATATCCGCCTAGGTCCGCTTAGTCCCCGCCTTGGCGCTAGGCCCCCCTTGGCGCCTCGCCTAGGCGCTAGGCCCTCCCTGGCGCCTCACCTAAACCCAAGACGGCAAAAAAATCCCTCCAAGAAATTAGGCGAGGCCAAGGCAAAGAGTTTTTTTTTTTTAATAACTACCCAAACTAGATCTTGATATATTTATTTTTCTAATGATTTTCATATTCATAATACATGTTGTAGCATATCAAATCGAAGTGAACAATATCAAGTCAAAATGGATAATTTTATTATAGTTATAATTTTTTGAACTTTTACCAACTTCAAATTATATAAATGATGATACATTTGTAATATTCAGTTTAATTCAATATAATTCTTAAATTTAAGTTTAGTTTCTTAAGTTTAATATTGAATTAAATTTTTGAAATTTTAAATTTTATTATCTAATAGCAATCGTATTTATGAATAAAACTAATACGTTAAAAATATGTTTGAACTTTGAAAAATTGCATGTTTGTGTTTGAACTTTAACATTAGCAATATGGATGTGTTTGAACTTTAAGCAAAGACATTTATTATCTTTATTATAGATTGTTTTGTTTTATATTATTGTTTTGTTTAGATAAATGTAAGATAAAATATTAAAATTGGCTTAAAATAAAAAATCCCGCCTAGGCCCCCCTCGGCCGCCAGCCTAGCGCCTTTTAGAACATTGGATAAATGAAAACCAAATAGCAGTGCAATGTAATAGTAACAACTTTAATTAAAAATCAACGAGGAAATCTACTTTGCACATTTTGTAAGTTTTACGCTTTCTTTTTCCTTAACTAAATGTTAAGAATCAAATTAGAATGATGAGTTTAAAATGGAAAATGAGAGATGGTAAGATGTTCCACAAAAAGAGTGAATCAAATTAGAATGATAGTTTAAAATGGAAAATGAGAGATGGTAAGATGTTCCACAAAAAGAGTCCTATTTGCAAACCAAAAAATAATACTCCCTCCGTCCCAATATAAAAGTTCTGGTAGACTTTGCACGTTTTTTAAGAAGATTAATGAAATGACAAAATTGCTCATAATAATGTCATTAAATATAGAGAGATAATTAGAATAAAAAAAGTATGAGATATTTAATGTTACGGGTATAATAGGAAAATATGTGTAAAAATTTGGTTATTAAAAGAAAATGAACATTTAACATGAGACTACACAAAATAGTAATAAGGACTTTTATCATGGGATTCGAGAGGAGTATATATATATATATATATATATATATATATATATATATATATATATATATTGTTCCACAAAAGAAGTCCTCTTTTTATTGATGATATTTTTTTTATAGAATTACATAATTTCCTCAAGTACAACAACACAATTGCATTATCATGTCATTGTTACTAAACTAAATTCTCATTATATTTAGGAATAAACATGGAATAAAAACATATCCTTAAAGTTCACAAAATTTGCAAATAAGACTTTTTGTGGAACGGACTGAATAACAGTACAACCTCGCACGTTGAATGGGAAACAAAGCAGTATGACTGACATATTTCACAAAACGATAAGATAAAAATTTACCATAGAATAAATGTGTGATAATGATCCAAATCGGATTTTGCCAAAAGAACAAGAAACAAGTACATTTCGAAACGGCTTTGGCCAAAAGAACAAGAAACAAGTACATTTTATACAAGTATACGGACCCTGATTACTTAAGTTCATCATTAATAGAATAAATACACCTTGATAACATAAACCACTACTTTTAAGTTGATCATATATAGGATTTTTTTAATTTATTATTTTTGACAAGTCATCATAAGGAATTAAATTAAAATGCAATTTTTAACCAAATTGCTTAGCCCTAAAAGCAATATGAAGCACCAATTCAACTATCAGGCTTACAACATTAGATTGCATAAAGATTGAGACTTTTCAGAACATGGAAATAAAAAAAATAAAAATAAAAAATTTGCTGTTCAATATTTGAAAATGTAAAATAAGATTGAAGCTTGATAATGTGTGTACCTTTCCCATTTCAAAATACACAGCAGCCCTGTTTGTAATAAAGGATATATCAGCATCGTCCAATTCAATGGCTGCGGTATAATGCTGAATTGCCATCTCAAAATCCTTCTTCTTATAAGCCGCATTCCCTGCTTCCTTCTCTTTTTGCGCCTGTGCCTTTCTCTCTCTACTTTCCCTCTCCTCATCCAATACTTCCATATTCTCCGGCTCCAGTTCAGGCTCCCGCTTCTTCTCCTTCACAGGCGGCTCCTCCTCAGCAGCCCTCTTCCTCTCCGGTTGAGTATCCGGCATTTCCATATCCTCCGGAGATTGTGCTTGAAGCTTAATGTTAAGCAAAACGCCAAGAGCTTGCATAACCCTCGGATCCTTCAAAAATAGATTCAAATTGCTAGGGCTTTTCTGAAGCTCCTTCATCATATTAACAAAATCAGGCTGCTGTATATAAACCCTAGTGGAAGGATCGGAAGTCAGCTTAGCCCACATCTCCGGCCCAAAGGCGTCGCCGAACGGGTTCGGAGGCTTGGATCGGGTTGCCGCGGCCGATTGTGCGTCGGATAGTCCGGATTTTAAGGCTTCATTGTTTGGGTCAATCTCGAGGCCCTTCTTGTAAGCTTCTACGGCGTCGTTGTAGTTGTGGAGGCCGACGTGAGATGCGCCGAGCCGGGAGTAGCCCTTGGACCAATCAGGCTTCAGCTCGACTGTCTTTTTGGCATCGGATAAGGCAGCGGAGTAGTTGCTGAGAGAAGCGTAGGCCGCAGATCTGTTGGAGTAAAGCACGTGGTTGGTGGGGGACATGCTAATCGCATCGGAGAAGTGACGTACGGCGTCGGAAAAGTTACCAGCGGCAAACGCCGCGTTTCCTTTGGCTTTAGCTTCGTCCGCCATTGTTTGTTGGCCAGTCTTCGTAGTCGTCGATTGGGCAGTGTTTGGGAAGGAGGGCCTTTACTGGAAAAAGGAAAAGAAAAAGAATATTTATAGGTTGATTTGTGTCTAATGTTTCCAGAAAGTTCTAATTTGATTGTAGGAGGTAAATTTAGAGATGGGCTGTTTGGCCACAAATCCCAATCTTCACTCCAACCTTATTCCTGTCTTATGTACTCAAATATTAATCTAAAAATGTCTTAATTAGTCTAAGATTATAAAATGAGTTAATAATTTTAGGATTATAAAATAAGTTAATAATTTTGATATGCAAACAAACATAATGTCATGAGATTAAGGAGAGGTGAAAAAGAAAAAGAAAAATTGTATTATTGTGTAGTGATTAGTTCCCAAATATTATGGAATAAAACAATTAATTTCATTAAATAGAAAATATTAGCACATTGCATAAATAGTGTGCATCACATAAAATAAAATTACATTTGCTCCTAATCACTACTATTTACTAACTATTGTTTGTTCTATTAGAGAAACAATTTTATAGTGTCTATAAATAAGTTATTAAAATATACTGTATAAAAGTATAAGTTAGTATGCATGTACAAATCACAAGGCTAGACAGCCTAGACTATCCAACAATCTGTTTATAAATTCTAGCAAATTCTTGTTTTATTGAATGTTATTTCTACAAGATTTTCACTACATTTTCAAATAATTAATCGCACATTCATTTAAGGGCAACTTTTATATTATCAAATTCATTTGTGAAAATACCATTCTCATCACTATTTATACTAGGCTTATGATAAGAATGAAGAACTCTTTTATTCTTTCTTATCTGCATAATCAAGTTATAGCAGAGTATTTATAGTACAACTTTCTAATTTATAGATACAAAAAATATGTATTGACTTAATTGGGAATAGGAATAGTTACTCTGTTATAGCTGAATGTCTAACTAAACAATACAATTTGTATTACTAAAATTACAATTAAGGACAATTGACAAACTAAACTAACAGTGTTGTTGAGAACTAGGAATAAAAACAGGTTTAATGAATTGAGCTTGAACTTTGTCTCGAACAAAGTGGCAATCCACTTCAATATGTTTTGTCCTAGCATGAATAAGAAGGTTGGAAGCTAATGAAATAGTAGACAAATTATCAACATGTAGGGTAACGGGAGTAGTAACATGAAGGCTCAAATATGATAAAAAGGTTGTGTAACCAAATTAGTTCACATGTAGCATCGGTTATCCAGCGATATTCTGAAACATGCAATAACCACATATAGATCGTCTCCCCCATTCTGGCCAGCCTAATCACTGTCAGAATAAGCTGTCAAGCTCAAATTACTAGATGAAGAGAAAAATAAGCACATGCCAATGGAACCTTCAAGTACTTCAAGACTCGTAATGCAGCTTTCATGTGATCTTGACAAGGAGCTTGTAAAAATTGACTGAGGTGATTAACTGTGTAGCAAATATATGGTCGAGACATAGTGAGATATTATAATTTGCTAATCAAACACCTATAAGAAGTGATATACTCCAAACATCACTTAGAGACGCCCAGCTTGTTGTTACTTCAACTAAAGCCCAGGCCCTGGGCATATTGGTGGCTGCAGCGGCAGCTCGGTGTCTTGCAATTCACCAGTGCAAGTGAATTGCTAGTGACTTGTGCAACAGTGATGATCCTTCTCTTAATAGTAGCAGCCTTAACATTTCCTTCCATCAAGTCCCCAGAGAACCCCTCCACACAAGTGTTTTCATTAGTGAGAGCAGCACTAACCCATGTCTGCACATTGCTCATGCGGCACATGAAGTCCCGACCCCTGACTCGATCCATGTGATCAAGCTCCTTGATTGACCGGTTAAGCTGATCAACAGTATCGCCCATGTTGTCGATGCAATCTTGCACAGCTCAATACTTTCTGGGTTTTATTCCTGCTACTTTGGCCGTTTTGGAGACGAACATTGTGGTGAATCGTGCCTTAGCAAGGCTTACAGACAGGGCCGCTTGAGCAAGTTCAAGCTCGTTTAGCTGGATTTTATTAGCGTAACTTGAGAGTGACTGAAAACATAGCACGGGATAGAGAGTAGCTTTGCATGAAGCCTTGATGAAGTGTGACACCGGGGTTTGAATTTGTAGCAACAACAGACTCTGCCATATCAGGCATATAATGGACAGAGAAGAGTAGGAACAAGTAAAGGCCAAGATTTGCCATTTCCTTGGAACAAAAAGAACTGAGATGATGAACTAACTAGGAAGAAGCCAATGAAAGCTCGAAGCTTTATATAGGCTCTACCCTTCAGCAATTACTAAGGATGCTTTACAGCTATGACCGCGAATTCTGCTTGTTTTCACAAGGATTTAAACTGGACTCAGTAAAGAAGCACTAAAGAATTGGAATTGCTATAGAGATAAGCATTGAATGCTAGTCAACATTAAAGAAACCTACACATAATAAAGATCTTTTAACTATAATACTACTCTTATTTAAACACGGTTCATTAGTACATTTAGATGCCTTTCCCTTGAGCAATGTATAAATACAATCAATATTTAAAAGCAATAGTTTGTCAGTATCAAAGCAAAGCATAACTAATCTCTTGAATACAGGAAACAGGGTGGAAGACAGGTTGAGTAGTTTAGGATGGGATTGGATCACTTGCAGATGGTTCTTGAATTTAATACAGAAATAAATAATGATAGGAGTATTATAATGCAGTCTCTGCCTCGTTTTTCAAATCTAACAATACTAAAATCTATGACAAGAAAATTGTCAAATGCCATAGCCGACACTTAAAAACTACTACTATTCTCAGTGCAACCATACTGATAGGGTGTGGGTTACCTGGGGCCACTAGATCAACCAAATCTTTACTGGTGAATGGTGATACTGTAGACATTCCTGGTTCACTCCATTCTCTTTCATTTCACCCTTGGCCAATCTAGTTTTTCACACCTCAATTTAGTCTTGGGTTTATTATTCACATGGAACTGCAGCTTCGGCTTCCAAATACATTTAAGTCAGGGAGTTGGTAGAGAATCTTTCTCCAACTAATTTAGTTCTATGGGCCTACTACTCCTCCCCTACTCACAAATATCCTACTACGTATTCCACTAAAACAACTCATTCTACACACAATCTTACTTATCAAGAAAATTATTTCTTCTTCTCACAGCTTACTTTCTTCTTTTTCTCTCTTAAGTTTACCGCTAAACAATTTACTGTCTTGAACTATAAAACAAGAAGAAGAAAAATCCTAAAATTTTGACGTCCTTTCCTCAAGGAGCAGTAAACACTACTGCTAGAGCTTAGACAGGCTTTAAATCTATTGATCATTGAGCAACAATGCTCATTGTCAAAATATGGTGAAAGATGAACTGATGAAGATTCTCAACTTTCTTTATAGTACTTGATATTATACTAAAACAGCCTTGCCTAAAAATTGTCCCCATAAGATTACAATAATTAGAAAAACCTTATGCACCTCTACGCTCAATCTGATAACAAAATCAGTAAGAAAAAAAGTTGGGGAATTGTTATTTCCATAAGGTAAAATTGATATGTCCACAAGCTCACTCACAAGAATGTGGGTTCCATTTCTATTCATGTGAGGGGAGTCCTACGGAAATATCAATTTTTCTTGTGGAAATATCAATTCCCAAAAATTAACTTCTTTGGGCACACATTTAAGATTTAAAAAAAAAAACTTACATATCAGTTTGAATTTGCAATTAAAAGGAGTACAGACTTTTGGTTCATTATTACTCTTTTGACATTTGAAAGTAGTCTATTTCACTACATGTGTAAACTAGAATATCATAATCTCATAATACAGCAGAACACTACTCAACAAGTTAAATTTCATTGTGAAAAAAGAAAAGGACACTATTTTAAAGCATGCCCGAGAGATATTCACTATTGTCTATGTCATGACAGATCAAAAATTACATAGATTAAACTGTAATGTACTTCAGAACAGCCCCGCGAAGTTTTTCCATGAAATCAGCTGCTTGTTTCTGCAATAGAAATATACATTAAAAGAGTGCAGTTTGATATGTAACTAGTTTAAGCTTATGATCTAGTGTTAAATTAAGATTAGTTTCTAGATCTCTGCTTTAGAAAGCTAAACAGCCGCGGTTCGACCCATTGCTTCCCTTTCATTCTTTCTTTCACGACAAGAGAACTGTGCGAAGTAGGGCTGTGTGTGTACTAGCCTTCAGGTGTGCACTAGGGAAGCCCCTGGTTACAATGAAGTTTTGGACCATGACTTGTACCTACTACGGCACAGTCACTTATCAATTATCATGATACCCAATACCACTTGAGCAAGCGCACGATATATATTTTCTCAATTTCTTTACTTCCCTTCTAAATTTGTTAAATTCCACCCCGTTTTTTAATATGTTCATATTAAGAATAAGATTATATGGTCAGAACAGGTTATGTTTGGATGTGAACAATACATGTGATCTACTGTCTTGACAAGTTACATAGTATTCCGACATTTCTCACCTGGTTACCCTTATGCGCACTAGCTATGTTTTCATCGAGAAGAGTCAACAAGGATCTATTGAGCTCGTTTCGCTCAAGCATCTCCAATAACTGCATAGAAGAGTTATTTTAGTTGGACAAAAATTTAACTAATTTCCTCAACCAATATAAGATTTGAAACTATAACATAGAGGCATGGTGATAAAGGGTAGCACATACGGTTGCTTTTATATCCTTTGATGTTAAGATTTTGGTTAAGCTTTCTCTTGCTTTGACAAGGTCAGCTTGCAATCTATCATAGGCTTCTGTAGAAAGACAAGGGCCATGAAAATTGTGAAATTTTGAAAGGAAAGTCACAAAACCTTGAGCACAATTCTTGTACTAGTTAACAAACCTGTTCCTTCCAGCAAAGCCTTTTCCAGTGCTTCCAGTTCAATCACTCTATCTTCCATGTCCTGCAAATGTCATCATCAAATGCATTGTGACTTGCACATGCATCTAAGTAAGATTAAATTAAGTATCAATAAACACCAACCTCAGTTTTAGACACGGCGAAGCGGAGCTGACCAAGTTCAAATTTTAGGTGAGAGAAAAATTCCTGGTTCAAACTGCAAAAATTGTATGCTAACTCATTTTGGAAGCAAACCTCATATATGAGGATAAAGATACGAACATTATCTAGTTAAGGTACATGCCTTGTCTGTAAAAAGTAAAAAGTAAAAAATAAAAAATAAAAAATAAAAATACAATCAAATCATTTAATATCTACAGAATTGAATCCCCAACCTTGTCTTAATTTAAAAATAAAAACCACGTACAATGCTTCAACGCCTTGGTTTCTCAAAATAAAACCAATCAGGCTGCAATTCATATACTTGTGGATACGTATATCAGTGTATGATTTATGAGGAGATTCAATGAGCTTCATGAACACAATGCATTACATTGTAAGCTTGAGGTCAGTTTGTTGGTTGATGCTCAAATCTAGGTATTGCTCAAAGTTGCAGTATTCTCAGTGCAAATACTTAACAACATGTTTTACATAAATATAACCAAACCACTTAATTTCTACAGGGAAATCAACTACAGTTGATAAAAATTATTTTATCAACCAGGTTAAAATATGTACAACAAATGAGCAGACGTGAGCTTATGAATTAATATACATTTTGTAGCTACACAAACATCTGCAAAAGTATGCAATCCAATCCAATCCTCATCAAATGCTCTAAATTTAAAAATATATATATATATATATATATATATATATATATATATATATATATAAATGTTGAGATTAAATGAAGAACTAACCTTGGCCTCAATCGGGCAATTTCAAATTCAAGTTCTCGCGCTTCAGTATCTAGAAAATACTCGGTCAGCCCGGCAGGAGTATCCGGAACTACCCGAGACTAGTAGAATCAAAGGAAATGAAATTAAAAATTATATACAGATACAATTACATGAAACACCTAAAAATCATAAATTTCAATAGAAGGGGGTATTGATAATATAAATAAATTTTTATTACCGCTCTGAGATTACGGAGACGCTCTTTTTCTTCAAGGACTTGGCGCTGAAACTCTTCTCTAGCCCCGGCGTCTCTCTCGAGGCGTCTCTTGAACTCTAGTCTGGCTATGTGGCCGGTGCTTGGAGGGCCCAGTATCCCTTCTGGATCCTTCCTTCACAAAAACACAGTTCTCCATTGGAATTTTGCGAAAAATGGTTACAGCGAGAAGATGAAGAGAGAGAAAATTATCAAATACCCATCCTATGCAGCGTATTTTGATGTTGGGTTTGGCCAGAGTTGAGCTCCTATTACTACCATATATTGCTACGCCGGAGTTGGCGACGCTGAGGCCGAAGCAGAGACTGATTGAGCCGGACATAAAATGGCCGTTCGTTTAAACCTCTCAAGTTTTATCCGTTCATGAAGGAATGGGAGATAGATATAATACACAAGTACTGTATATACTCCCGTCATCCTTACTCTTTTTTATTTTATTTGCACATTATTTTGGAGATGGAAGGAGTATTTTATTTGAAGTTACATTTTTATTTTAAAATTAAATATAATAATCTTTTAGTTTAACAATACTTATCTAACAATCAAAGTATAATATTGCATTGTTTTTAAAATATACAATCAATATCCACACGTTTGAAAGTCATTTTTTATAAATTCTAGATTCAATATTGATTTTAATTTAATTTTAGACAATATTATTATAAAAGTTATCAATAGTAGTATTATAAAATTTATTATTTTTAACAGTTAAATAAATTAAATTAATTTTAAATTTGTTAATGGCCACACAATTCTCAAAATCAGTTTGGTAAGCCCAACTTAATTTGTAGCATTGCCGAACTAACAAATATTCTTTCAACCTTGGGTGGGTTACATAGTTTAATAATTTTTGGATTTGAAAGTCATATACATACCCATTTTTGAACAAGGAAATAGTATTTTCCAAAGGAGCTAAACGAGAATTTACTAGAGCCCAAACATTCTCTAAGTTTGTCTGTCTATTGATTTATACCCTTATGGACCTGATCAGTTATTTGAAATTTAATTTTACAAAATGATATACATGTCTATCAATAATTAACCAGACGTAAAAATGTATACGACAAGATAAGATAAATTAAAATATAATATTTTTTAATTAATTCCTACCTTTTATATAATCATAATTCGATTGAAAACTTTTGCAATGTATAGCAGAATTATTTAATTTTTAGTTGCCCAAAAATATAAATAGCACATTTATGTATTTATTAATTTTATCTTTTTTATAGGTACTTCTTTCATAATAAAATACTAAGCATATGAGTAAACTAAATTGAGTTTAAGAAGCTACTTGGTGATTATTTTTTTATAATTATTTTTAATTGGACACGAGAAAAAGAAGTTTTGGCGATCCATGTTACTAAAAAAATTGTGGAGTTGAAATTAAAGTATTAAGGGAATTATTCTTCATATGTGAGATAGAAAATTCATCCTGAACTAAAACCCAAAAGAAAAGTATTTTCATTGACTGGCTAGCTAGCTAGCCATATATTTCGTCAGCATATGAAATAGTAGTAATAATGTACAAGTCTTGGTACGTGTATGAAAGCCACAACTAAATTCCTAGACTGACTACTCGTTTGAACTTGACCAATTCGAACAAAGGAATTTGTCAATGTATCGACTTGGATCAATTTCAAATTCTGCACATTGCTTGCTTAAAATACTCAAAAATAAATTTTTACTAGCCACAACACAAGTTGAAGAACGAAGAAATTAGAATATAGTTGAGGGAAAAAAATCATAATAATATTACGGAAGAATCTAAGTTACAAGCTTACAATCAAAAGTTTACAAAAAAAGTAGGAACAAACTTGCAATTATAGTTGTTGTTGGTGGTGATTTGTGTTTGTGTTAACTTGGTAATTTTAGATAGTATAGATGACTGTCTAGAAGTTCCATAATTTTAATAAAAAAGTGAAAATTCTAAATGTCGGTAAAAAAGTGAAAGTTATATAAGTCGTGCGAAGGATAATATAAATAAATGTAAAAAAATAATCGGAGTCAGCATCATTCTCACCTTAATTCCAAATGTTATGCTTGTTAAATTGAGATAACATAGAAGTAATACAGCTCTTTTTGGATTTAGACGGACCAAATCAGATGCTTTAAATTTTATTTTCTTGCTCATCATTGAACAAATAATACTATATAAATTAATGTTATACGTACGTGCATCATCACTTTTCCATTCTCTTTTTTGGTTTAAATAACACGTACGTATATAAAATTTCTGAAAATTAACAAGTACTAATATAAAAAGGGAATTGTTAAATCTATAATATTTTTTGTTATTTTCACAACCAAAATATCATTGTAGATGTATAGCGACGGTAAAAATCGTTGTTATAGGATCTATTGCGACACTTTTATTGTGAAAATATCATTTTATGTCGTGGATTTAATAATTTTCTATAAAAATCTCCACATATATTCTTTGGTCTCATTTGCTTAGAAATTAACTATACTTGTTTATGGATTGGGAAAGAAAGTATAATCGTGCTACCTTTGCTTAAGAAAAATTAAATCATGACAAAAATATAATAGTTAATATAAGAATTTTTATTTTTTTTGTCAAATTAGTAAACACCGCGTGAATAAATAACGTACAATCATGTATAAATTGAAGAGAACATATATAAATAAATACGTGCTACAAGAGTTTTAAAGTAGAGGCAGAAAACTAAATCCCACCAAAACAATTGTCAACGAACATTTAGAGAGAGAGAGAGAGAGAGAGAGAGATTAATGGGGTGTTTTAGGAATGAACAGCTTGTTGGTGGCGGTGGTAGTGGTGGCGAGTATGGTGGCGGAAGCGCAAATTCCGTCATGCGCAGAAAAGCTGGTGGGATGCGCCAGTTTCCTCAACTCCACAACCAAGCCACCGGCTTCATGCTGTGACCCGCTACAAGAATCGGTGACCAAAGAGCTTACCTGTCTCTGTAATCCCTATAATAACCCTAACTTGTTAAAATCTTTCGGCATCAATGTCACTGAGGCCCTTGGTCTTCCCACTTTATGCGGTATCCCCGGCGATGATATTAGTGCCTGCCCGGGTATATTTCTCTTCCATTTTGGCCTCTCTCTCTCTTTTTTCTTTTTCTTTTTCATAATATTATGTGTTTTAATTCATTTTTTTCCCTTAAATTTCCATACATAATAATATGCATGTTCTTATGTGTGATTTCCCATGAATCGGATGGTTTACCTTATTTTCCAGATTTTGTTTAGAGTTTGAGAAGAAAATAATCCATCCATCCATCATCATCAGTCCCAAAATTAATAGAGGATAGTATTGAAATTAATATGATATATTTTTCAACTTCAAAATAATTAATAAATGAAGAAGCATTTATCATGCATGTTTTTGATATGTACTTGTGTTTTACGATTCATTATATTTTTGACTAGTTATAACTTATAACCTTAACTGATTTTTATATTTTAAAATTTCATTTTTTTTACCAGGTCCAACATCATCCCCATCGCCACCAAAATCAGGTAATGTTTTTCACTTTTTATTCAATTATCCATCTTTACGCAATTTATTTATAGTGAACTGAGTACATATATATTTTTTTTGGGTTCTTTATTGTATGGAGTATATGATCACAAGAAATAGCAAGATCAAACATGGTTGGACAATCTGTTTATGTTTTGTTTTTTTTAAACAGGATCGTCACCTAAGAACAACGTGGGAGGGCTGCATCGACTGGGATATTTGGCTTGTTATTGATTTGGATTACTATGATGTTTCATTAATTATTCGGGATTACTAGCTATAGTACGTATATATGGAGCCATTTCAGTATTTTGGCCGGGGCGGAACTCTCTCTCTCTCTCTCTATTGCAAAATGTGAACAGTGTAATGTGTATAAATTTATATGTTTATGGTACTTTTGGATGCTCCATGAACAAGTAGTAGTCATTCAATGAGCCTTTTTTTATTTTTGGTACCTGATGATACCAACCCAACCCAACCACTGCTGACTGCTGAAACTCGATCGATCCCTCTCCAATCTCCATTGGGAGTCATATCACTATTCCAACAACTGATTGATTTGGTTCTAGTCAATATATAGTACTCCATATCTATATAATAAATCAGGAACACTTTTGAATCTTTTTCCACTTAAAAAGTTGACAAATCACAACAAAGGCTCAGATTTAATCTAATTTAATCCAAATGTCAGATTTCAACTCAGAAAAAAAAAAAAAAAAATTACCGCCCAAATCATAACTCCCACACTCTTCCTTCCCGTGTACTCTTCCAAAAACTCTTCCTTCCCCCCAAATCAACACTCCCCATACTCTGATGTCTCCTTCCCTTCAAAACCCCCAAATCAAAATTAGCCTCCTTCGCGAGTACTCTTCCAAAAACTATTCCTTCTCCTCTTTGTCTCTTTATTTCGGATTGAGGCAACACCACTCTCACTTCCGTCCGTGTGAAGAAGCAATGTTGAGAAAAAGCAAAGACAATAAGCAATGTTGAGATTCCTGGTAAACCTAAATCATCTCACTGTATTCTTCGTCCTCCTTATTTGGTGTCATCTCACTTGTAAACCTAATTTCTGCAGAACTCAGCTGAAATTGGGTATGTTGAATATTTTGTTCACTCTTAAAACAGAGTATACAGAAAACACTAAGCAAGTGTTTTGACAAAAATTATGATATTGGGTTATTTTGCAATCACTGATATTTGGTATAGCAATCTTTGTTTTATTGACCATTTTCGAGATTGGTGTTGCTTTTCTCTGTATGGTTCTGTTTTATGTTGAAGATTTCTAAAAAAATGTTGTAGATTCCATTCGAACCCATGATTTTAGCTCTTCTTGGGGGTTTCATTTCTTTTCTTTTGGTTTGAATGATGCTTAACATTGAAATAGTAGGAATATGGGAATCAATTCGTGGAGGTTTCAATATCCTCTGTTATTTCATTGTTGATTTTCCTTTTTTTCTTTTTCTTTTAAAATAATATTTTTGTGCTGTGTTCATAAATTGGTAACTCTGCTTTGTGCTTCAAGCATAAATTACAATGTCCAATCAATACATATTAGAGTTTGATGATTCTTTCAACTTGAAGCTGTGAGTGTGGTTGGATGTGGTCGTGTAGATAGATATATAGTGAAAATTGTTATCAAATTTTTTTTGTGGAGTTTAGTATTGTTACATGAGTAAATTTTGGTACATTGGTGCATTAGTAAATTCTGTTGTTAACCATTTGGTGCTTAACTTCATATGTTAACTGTACACTATTAATCTCTTTTATGAACACCTACATATTTTATACTCAAAGTTTACTTATCTTTATTTGATACTCAAGGTTTATGCATTTTCTCCTAGGTAATGTGATATCCAACTACATGTTTACAATATTTGTTACCAAGAAGATGTGAAAATTATAGGACTCAAACAGAAAAATCGTTTCCCTATTTATTTTCTAAGAAGCTCAACAACTTCATCAATGGCTGCCTACTCTTCGGTCTTTGAAGCGGTGAAATAAGCTCTCTCACTTTCAAAGTTGTTTTTTTCTTGCAATGGCGGTGGATTCAAGGGAAAAGGTGAGATTTATTACTCAATTCTACCTAAATTTGTATAATTCTAAGATGCATTTTAGTGTTTCTTCGTACCCATCAACAAAACTGTTTGCATTTATCTTAAAAATCACATTGCGTTTCTACTAATTAAGAATAATTAGCATAATTTTGTTTAATTGAAGATGGTTAATGAGTGGGAAAAAGGAATATTTGCAAACTTTAAGCATATTTGTAAGACCCCGAATTTTATGAAATAAAAGTATTCAATTTTTCTTATAATTACTATTTAGTAAATGGTTAAATTGATAAAAGTTAAAGTTAAGGGTGATATATGAATTTTTTTTCAAAATACACAAGTGGTTATAAAATATTCATTGTTGTCGGGAAATATTCATTTGGTCGTGGAATATTCTTTCCGCTTGGGAATATTCGTGATTTGACTGCCAAATGACCATTTGTGGGCCCCTATAATGTAATAAGCATCGGATGAGAAAACGACAAGTTTGAGTTTTTATAAATAACGGCGTAGTTATACAATTAAATGTTGGAATACCCGGTGGTTAAAATACTGATGTCTGGCGTGGATGCATAAAAGATTGATGAATTATTAATCCTTACGTAAGAAGGCATTACTCAATAATTGTTATGTGAATTATTATTCAATATTTTATTTTATTGATTCAATAATTGTTGCGTTGATATTTTATATTATTATTGTTTCAATAATTGTCCTTCACATGATTTCCCATTATCGATCAATAATTCATATTATTTGAATAATATTATTAGATAAAGATTATTGGCAATGTCTAGAAAGTTCTGTCAAGGAGAGGTTTGATCACCTAATCATGCTACAAGAAGGAGAAATTCTTATTGGAAAGCCCCTCTTTCACAGGAACGACCGATCATTATAATTGTGATTCGTAATATTATTTGTGAATAATTAATTATTAATTTATGTGATGCCCCAAAATAGGTATACATCACCCATTCGAAAGTTGTCAATACATGGTACTAAACAACTACAACTTTATTATTACAACAAAGAAACCGTGAGTTTGAATACAAATAATATCTTCTGTATAATATCTATACTCGGATAAATCCTCATCACATTTATTGACACATTATTTTACAAAATGGTGAGGACTACTAAATAACTCTCTCTAGAACTTTCATTCCATACCCCGACTGCATTACTCGCTTATATTCTCGCCTCCCGAGAAGAAAAATAGAACAAAAAGGAAAAGGGTGAGCTCAACTAGCCTAGTAAAGAATATTATGACTAAGATAATATACAACAAATTATCGTTAGTCTTCGACAGGGAAAAATCTAATAGAATACAATAGACAACAAATTTTAAATCAATATTCGCAATGAAATAATAATTCATTAGAAGAGTTAAGTAGAGAATGCAAACTACTATCTTCTATGTATGAATTTAAAAGTTCATCATCTATCTTTTATCCCTGTAGCATCAACCAATATATATCTGGAATCAAATATTCATCTTTGCACTACAGCCAAAGATATTCATCGATTGGTCATGTTCATCTAAACACTTGTTCATCTTTCAGACTACGGCCAAAGATATTCTTCAGAAATCATTCATCTCTGCAGACTACTGAGCAAAGATATTTAATAATATCATCATTTAAGACTGAAGATGATGAAAAATATTTTTAAAGAAACGAATCCAGTGAAACAAAATGACAAGGATTAAGGATTAAGGATTAAGGATTCGTACTTTGTTTTATCCACGTCCAAAAATACCTCAAAAATAATCACAGTGGTGTAAAATTCAAGAATGATCAAAACATGGATACAATCAAAGCTAGTATTCAAAATAGATATTTTGGACTTAAAAGAAAATTTTTATTTTTCGATGAATAGGCCAGATTCGTGAAAAGTGTCAGATACGTAAATAAAGGTCAGATATCGTGAATAGTAACTCAGACACCAAAAGTTTCAAATTTGATAAAAACTTCAGATCAATATTTCAACATAATGATATTGAAGAAATAATATCATTACTGAAAAAAAATAATATTCCTTACCTCACAAAGATAAGATTTCTGGTTGAAACACCTGATATAAAGGCTATGACTTGAACTCAGACCGTATAGCAATACTCAAAGTATACTCAAAATACTCACAAGAATACGCTCGATAATATAGAGAGAGAAAACTTGAGTTTCGGTGTGATTTTCAATTCTAACCTAAGACACCTATTTATAGAAATCGCTTAGAACACCAAAGCAAAAAATTTAATAAATTAAATATATATATATATATATTTTTCCAACGCACACTTAATTTGCTCAACATCACCACCAACCAGCCATTACTACACAAGACTAACAACAAAAAACGTTTTCTAATTTTAAATATTTTAAACTTCCAAAAATCAATTATTTTGAGCTTCGTAACTTCAATAATTCATAATAAATAGCCCTTTTATCAAAAAATTTGAATCTCACGATTTTTATAGGAAATTAAATTCTCCACAACTTTGCGTAAGAAAGTTTTTCCAAATTCCAAATGTAAATTGATCGAAATCCACAAATGGGCGATTTTACAAAGTTATAATCAAATTTCAAATAATAAATGGGGTCCACCGACATGTTTAACATGTTTTAAACATTTATTGCAACAAAAATACTCTTCCTCCTCAGATACTCATATATCCCACATTCGTTGTAAAAATATCACAATTATTATATTATTAAAATATAATAATACATTTAAATGAATTATCTTATCGTAAAAAGATAAAATTTCAATTTTCAATAATTGCCACATTAAAATTTTTCTCCATCTATATCCACATAAAATCAATATTTTCCTCATCATATGAATCAATAATTAATTATTCACAAATAATATTACAGTAATCACAATATCGACAACTGTGCGAGTTCCCTAAAGAAAGAGGGCTTTCAATAAGAATTTCTCTCTCTCATCTTTGGCGCATGATTAGGTGACCAAACCTCTCCTTAGATGTAACTTTCTAGACATTGCTAATAATGTTATCTAATAATATTATTCAAATAATATGAATTATTGCATCGATAATGAAAAATAATCGTAATGACAATTATTCAAACAACAAAGAATATAAAATATCAACGCAAAGAATTATTAAATCAATAAAATATTTGAATAAAGAATTCTCAGAACCATTATTAAGTAAAGTGCCTTCTTACGTAAGAATCAATAATTGGTGCAATATCGTAATGTGCTATCGTGTTTTAACCAATGGTAGTATTTTAACAAAGATAATTGTGAATAACCACATACTGTTATTTTTAAACAACTTATATTTGTCGTTTTCTTTCATCCAATCGCTTTCCAGTTATGGGCCCTACACATGGTCATGGCGTCGTAAGAATATTCCAGATAGTATTTAATATTCCACGACCAAAACGAATATTCCCAAACAACAATGAATATTTTATAACCATTTGCTTATTTTGAAATATTTGTGTATTTTACCCCCTAACTATCCACATTAATCAAATCAACCCTTACTATTTCAAAATAATAAATAGAGAAATTAAATTTCATTAATAATAAGTTGGGGTCTTACAACCTCCCTCCTTATGAAATTTCGTCCTCGAAATCGACGCGACGTACTGTGTGTTTCAAAAGGTGAGGATACCTCGCTTTCATTTTAGTTTCCAATTCCCTGTGTCATTTTTCTATATAGCATGATTCCTCCACGTAACTTTAACTTGTGGTATGACCTTTCTTGCAGTAGGATATGCTCCTTCCTATCCAAGATCTTGATAGGTACCTCCTCCTCATCACACGTTAAGTCTTGGCTATCTCGTCCGGTTAACTCTATAACGTGGTTCGGGTCTTTCACATATTTATTTAAGTACAGCAGATATGTGAAACACATTATGAACACGAGACATACTTGAGGTAACGCGAGTCTATAGGCTACATTTCCTACTCGGTCAAGAATTTGAAATGGACCAATAAATCGTGGATTGATCGAGCTTTCTCTCTTCCCAAATCTTGTAACTCCCTTCCATGGAGCAACTCGCAACAATACATGATCCCCTATACTAAATTCCACGCCCTTTCGATGAAGATCCGCATAACTCTTTTGTCGATCTTGTGTCGTTTGTATACGCTGTCGAATCATTTGGATCTTTTTCGTAGTCATACGTACTTAACTCGGTCCCAACAATGTTGCTTCACCCACCTCATCCCAACATATTGGAGAGCGACAATTTCAATCCATATAATGCTTCGAATGGAGCCACACCTATACTTGCTCGATAATTGTTGTTGTAGGTAGAGAATTCCACCAATGGTAAATACTTATCCCAACCGCCTTGAAGTCAGGACATGTAGTCTTAATAGATCTTCAAGAGTTTGAATAGTCCTCTTCGATTGTCCGTCTGCTTGGGGATGGTATCTTAGAACTAAATCGCAAATCCGTGCCGTAGCTTTTTGCAAGCTAACCCAAAATCTTGAAGTGAATCTTAGGTCACGATCCCAAACTATGGATACTGGTATGCCACGCAACCTCACAATCTCATTCACGCATACATACTAGCAAGACGTTCAAGGAATAAGTCTCCGTGATTTCGGCAAGAAATGAGCAGACTTGGTTAATCTATCAACAATAACCCAAATAGCATTGATGCTTGAGAAACCGTAGGAAGACCCAGAACGAAATCCATGGTAATATGTTCCACTTCCATTTCGGAATCTCAAGTGGTTGCAACGGACCCTTAGGTACTAGATGCTCCGCCTTTACACGTTGACATGTTAAACACATCGAGATAAACTTTGCAATCTCTCTCTTCATATTGTTCCACCAAAATGTATGTCAAGATCACGATACATTTTAGTACTTCCAGGATGGATTGCAAATGGTGTATTGTGTGCCTCCATCATAATCTTGTACTTCAAATCGAGTCGTTAGGGACACAAAGTCTAGAGTGGACTCAAGTATTCCTTCTTCATCAATTCTCGCTCGAATAGCTCCTTCTTGTACTTTCTTCTTCATACGATCGGTTAAAGATTCGGTGGCTCGAAAGAACCTTAACTTTTTCTATTAAAGTTGGCTCTGTGTATACTTAACATCATCGCACTCATTCCCCGCATATGATCTTCTACTCAACGCGTCACCTACCACGCTCTTTTCCGTGATGGTATTGAATAGTGTGGTCGTAGTCTTCAATAGCTCGAGCCAACGTCGCCGCCGCATGTTGAGTTCTTTTGAGTGAAGAAATATTTAAGGCTTTTATGGTGCAATATATCTCCACTTTCTCCCCATATAGATAGTGCCTCCATATCTTTAAGCTGAAACGACCGGCCGCTAACTCTAGATCATGAGTAGGATAATTCCTCTCATACTCTTTTAAGTTGTCGCGAGGCATAAAGCTATGACTTTCCCACGTTGTATGAGAACACATCCTAACCCTTTGCTCAAGCATCGTCAGAGATAACAAATCCATCGAACCGGATGGTATTGTTAGAACAGTGCCAAAATAAGTCTCCTCTTAAGCTCTTGGAAACTCTTCTCGCATTCTTCGCTTCCAAACGAATTTTGTATCCTTCCGAAAGTTAGTTGGGTTAATGGAGTAGTGATTCGAGAAAACCCTTCCACGAATCTCCGATAATAACCAAATAGACCTGAAAGCTACGATTTTGGCCACCGACTTCGGTTGCTCTAACTTTGTATTGCTTCAATCTTCACGGGTCCACTTGATACTCCATGTTTTGACACTGCGTGCCCAAGAAATGCTACTTCCTCAAGTCGAACTCGCATTTCTTCAATTTGGCATATAGTTTATTTTCACGAAGCCTTTGGAGTACCAAATTTCAAATGGTGCTCATGATCTTCACGACTTTTGAATATATGAGGATGTCATCAATAAAGACAACAATAAACCGATCCAAATATTCCTTGAATACTTGGTTCATCATATCCATGAAAGCCGCAGGAGCATTAGTCAATCCGAAAGACATGACTAAGAATTCATAATGCCCAGATCGAGTTCTAAAGGCGATCTTTGAATATCCTCGCCTAATCTTCAAATTGATGATATCCGTAACGAAGATCGATTTTGAAAAGAATTGTGCCCTTGCAACCGGGTCAAACAAGTCATCAATACGAGGTAAAGGATACCTATTCTTGATGGTGACATGGTTCAATTCCCGATGGTAATATAAAGTCGCATACTCCCCGCCTTTCTTCTTTACGAATAAAACAGAGAGCACCCCAAGGAGATGTATTAGATTTAATGGCCCGATGTCCAACAATTCTTGTAGTTGGACCTTTAACTCCTCAAGTTCAATAGAGCCATTCGATATGGGGTTTTAGAAATGGGCTTTGTATGCGTGATCAAGATCAATAAAGAATTCAACTTCACGCTCGGGGGTGGACCGAAGTTCTTCAGAAATACGTCGGGAAAGTCAATAACAACAGAATATTATTCAAATTTGACGTGTCTTTATTCAAATCCATAACATGGGCTAAGAAAGCTTGACATCCGTTTTTCAATAAACGAATAGATCTATGATTAGATATGACGGTGATTGATTTTAATGGTTTAGTTGCTTGAATTGCATAACAGTTGGTTAGGAATATGAAAACTAACAACCTTACGAAAATAATCAATTTTAGCATGATGAGTAGTTAACCAATCAATCCCTAAAATCACATCAAAAGCAAGTATCTTTAAAGAGATAAGGTCAATGGGTAAGGTGATGGTGCCAACTTGAATCAAAACAAGATTTATAAACAATGGATGTGATGAAAGTTTCTCTAATGGAGTTTCCACAGATAGGTCAAAGTCTAATTTCTCCTGAGTCAAGTTTAAACGTTGAGCACACGCAGGAGAGATAAATGAATGGGTAGACCGTAGATCAAGTAAGGTATAAACTTCGCAAGAATTTATAAATAGCTTACCCGTGATCACCTCGTTTGGGTTCCTCGCATTTTGACCGAACCACAACAAACGCTTCTTCCGGAATCGTTGACTTTGACTTTTTTTGGGATAGGTCTTGAGTCACCACCGTCCCTCATTGAACTAGGTTTCGCCACTGCATAATCTCGAAGCGATGTGTCCTTTGTGACGCCCCCAAAATAGGTCCATTCCATCCAACCCATTTCGAAGTCGCCAAATACATGGTATGTAAATAACTACAACTTTATTAATACATTTGTCGGGCAAAATACGACATAACATATATATCATGAAGTTTAAATACAATTATTGTCTTCTAGACAATATACATACCAAATAAATCCTCATCACAATTATTTATACATTATTTTATAAAAATGGTGAGGACTACTAAACAACTCTCTCTAGAACCTTCATTCCATACCCCAGCTAGTACTCGCTACATTCTCGCCTCCCGAGAAGAAAAATTGAACAAAAAGGAAAAGGGTGAGCTCAACTAGCCCGAAAAGAAGAATATTATGACTAAGATAATATACAACAAATTATCATTAGTCTTCAATAGGAAAATCTAATAGAATACAATAGACAACAAATTTTAAATCAATATTCGCATATTGGAAATAATAATTCATTAGTAAGAGTTAAGTAGAGAATGCAAACTACTATCTTCTATATATGAATTTAAAAGTTCATCGTCGATATTTTATCCTCAGTAACATCAATCAATATATATACGAATCAAATATTCATCTTTGCACTCTGTGCCAAAGATATTCATCGATTGGTCATGTTCATCTAAACACATGTTCATCTTTACACCACTGGCCAAAGATATTCATCAAAAATCATTCATCTTTGACTACAGAAGCAAAGATATTCAATAATATCATCATTTAAGACCGAGGATGATGAAAAATATTTTAAAGAAACGAATCCGAGTGAAACAAAATGACAAGGATTAAGGATTAAGGATTCAGATTTTGTTTTATCCATGTCCAAAAATACCTCAAAATAATCATAGTGGTGTAAAATTCAAGAATGATCAAAACATGGATACAATCAAAGCTAGTATCCGTAATAGATATTTTGGATGAAAAGAAGAAATTTCATTTTTGGTGAATAGTCAGATATTCGTGAATGAATGAATAGTCAGATATGTGAATAGTCCAGATACGTGAATAGTAAACTCGACACCAAAAGATAGAAATTTCACAAAAAAAACATCTTTACGCTTCGTGAATAGTACTCGTGAATAAGAACTCGTGAATAAGAACTCATGAATAGTAACCCAGACATGAAAAAGTTCTAAATTTGATAAAAATTTTCAACCAATATTTTAAGATAATGATATTGAAGAAATAATATCATTTTTGAATAAAATAACATCCCTTACCTCGAAAGACGATGATTTCTAGTTGAAACACAGGATATAAAGCTATGACTTGAACTTGCAATCAGATATAGCAATACTCAAAGTATACTCAAAATACTCACAAGAATACGCTCGATAATATAGAGAGAAAATTTCAGCTCGTGTGATTTTCAATTCTAACCCAAGACCCTATTTATAGGAAAATGCTTAGAACACCAAAGCAGTAAAATTTAATATAATATTAATATATATTTTCCAAAACCTCATACGCATTACTTGCTTAACTGAATTCGGCCCTACACATGTTAAATGAGGCCACCTAAATTGAAGACCCAGAAATTTTTTTTAAATAAAAGGAATTTCCTTTATTTATTATTTTGAAATAGTAAGGGTTGATTTGATTAATGTGGATAGTTAAGGGTTAAATATGCAAATATTTCAAAATAAGCAAAGTGGTTATAAAATATTCATTTTGTCAGGGGAATATTCGTTTGGTGTGGTGGAATATTAAATGCTTGTGGGAATATTCGCATGACGACTGGTATGCCCACGTATGGGCCCCATAACGGAAAGCGATTGGATGAAGGAAACGATAAATATAAGTTGGTTAAAAATAACACAGTAGTTGTTACCATTAAGATCGTTGGAATACCCTTGGTTAAAATACTGATACGCTGGCGTGACAAGCGGCAAATAGACACCAGATTGTACAAGATTGTTGAATTATTGATCCTTACGTAAGAAGGCACTACTCAATAATTTTCTGTGTAATTCTTGCTCAATATTTTATTTTATTGATTCAATAATTGCTGCGTTGATATTTTATATTATTGTTGTTCAATAATTGTCAACGCACATTATCTCCATTATCGGATCAATAATTCATATTATTTAAATAATATTATTAGATAGCATTATTAGCAATGTCTAGAAAGTTCTCACAAGGAGAGGTTTGGTCACCTAATTGCGTACCAAGAAGGAGAAATCCTTATGGAAAGCCCTCTTTCCGGAAGCTACACTTTGGTTATCATAATTGTGATTCTAATATTATTTGTGAATAATTAATTATTGATTCATATGATAAAGAAATATTTATTTTATGTGTATATAAATGATGGATTTATTTATGTGGTTATAAATGAAGAAATTATTGTTGAGGTGTTTTATCGGTATTTTACCAGTTGGAGGTATTAAAAATTAAATCGTGGGTTTGAGATATATTGCAGGGGATTATAATTTTTAATCCACCGTTGGATTGTGGTAATTTTGGGTATGTTATACATACATAAGTTGAGTATATGTCCACAAATTTTGAACCGTTAAAAT
>CM035174.1:105475697-105600805 GCA_020205615.1 Panax quinquefolius | reverse complement strand
GGTTGTTGGCGTGATCGTGACCATAAATGAATACCTGAAATATTCTTGGCCGTGTCATGGTGAATAATTGTGGTCGTGATCTTAAAGAATATCCCATGGTAGTAGTGCGAGGGGGTGATTCGATGATGTGGAATATTTATTAAAAAGTGAGTCTCATTATATAACGATGAAAAACCTTTTAAATTATAAAAGATAGTAGATTTTATTTTATACTTGACTCTTGTTAATGGATTCTTTGGTTCCGTGTAGTTAAACTTGATGTTCATTATATTTTATCGGTTTAACGCTGCTTTGTTGTAGGCTAATGATAATTTATTATGCATTATCTTAGTCATAATATTTCTTCTTGAGGCTAGTTGAGCTCACCTTTCTTTCAACATTCTCTTGGAAATGAGAATATAGTTGGAGACGAGTCGGGAAGCGGAGTAATGGTCGAGGAGGATAGCATTAATAGTCCTCACTATTACGTGAAATAGTGTGATAATAATTGTAATGAGGACTCCTTTTGAGTTTGTATGATCACTAGTAGACAATATTTGTATTCAAACTCACGGTTTATGTGCGTATTGTACATAGCAGTTATATTAGTAAGTTGTATTTAAATTACGTACCATGTATCGATTACCCGAGATGGGTGATGTATACTATTTTTGGGGGCATCACAACGAACTTGCCAAGTATAGCAATACTCAAAGTATACTCAAAATACTCACATAAAGAATCGTTCGATAATATAGAGAAAACTTGGGTTTACGGTGTGATTTTTAATTCTAACCTAAGCACCTTATTTATAGGAAAATCTTTAGAACACAAAATGAAAATTTAATATATATATATATATATATATATATATATATACAAATTAATCTCACGAACCTAGAACCATCTAAATTCAGCAACTTGCATGTGTTTAATGAGGCTAACCAAACACAAAAACGTTTTTGTTAATTAAAACAATTAAAACTTCAAAAAATCAATTATTTCGGAGCTTCGAAACTTAAATAATTCATAATAAATAGATCTTTTATCAGAAAAATTCGAAACTCGCGACTTTCCATAGGAAATTCCATTATCTACAACTTTGCAGAAGAAAGTTTTTCCAAATTTCAAACAAAATTGACCGAAATTCACAAACGAGGCGATTTTACAACGATAATCAAATTTGGTCGATAAATGGGGTCCCAGAGCATGTTTAACATGTTTTTAAACATTTATTACAACAAAAATACTCTTCCTCCTCATATACTCATATATCCCACATTCGTTGTAAAAAATATCACCATTATTATATTATTAAAATATAATAATATATTTAAATAATTATTTTATCGAGAAAAGATAAAATTTCAATTTCAACAATTGTCATATTAAAAATTTTCTCCATCTATATCCACATAAAATTAATATTTTCCTCATCATATGAATCAATAATTAATTATTCACAAATAATATTACAGAATCATGATATTAATGACGGAGCGATTCACCCAGGAAGAGAGGCTTTCCGATAGAATTTCTCCTTCTTTGGCGATGCGATTGGGTGACCAAACCTCTCCTTGAGGCAGAAATTTTAGACATTGTCAATAATGTTATCTAATAATATTATTCGGATAATATGAATTATTGCCCGATAATAAAAAATCTTGTGTGTGATTATTGAAACAACCATTATCGAAGCGATAATTCATATTATCTGAATAATATTATTAGATAACAGAAAGTTACATCTTATCCTAATTAATGTCGTCGATGGGAGAAAATAGTGAAAACCCCTGCTCACAGGAAGAAAAGTTGTTGATTCTCAGAATATTATTTGCGAATAATTAATTATCGATTCATATGATGAGGAAAATATTAATTTTTATGTGGATATAGATGGAGAAAATTTTAATGTAACGATTGTTGAAAATTGAAAATTTATTTATTTTTGATAAAATAATTCATTTAAATATATTATTATATTTAATAATTAATAATGATGATATTTTACGATGAATGTGGGATATATGAGTATATTATGTTAAAAAAATATTTAAAGCATGTTTTGTAAGACCCCAACTTTTTTATAAATAAAGATGAATTTTCTATAAATATTATTTTTGAATATTATGGAATAATTTGATATAATGTTATAGTTGTAGGTAATATTTATAAATTTTGCAAAAAGTATGCAAGTGGTTATATTATATTCGATTGGTGGGAATATTCGGTTTAGCGAGGGAATATTCGTATAGCAATGACTCAATCATTGGTGGACCCACAATGAAATTATTATCGGATTGAAAAAGACAAAAATATTTTATTAAAATAGCGGCGGAAGTTTCTGGTTGATCTTTGTTGAACTACTCATTAGTAAAGAAATGCGATGTCACGTGTGGTTGCGTAGTAGCGCGGTATTGATTATTGATCTTTATGTGAGAAGTCAACCGGTTTGATTCCATTATTGTCATGAATTATTATAGCGATAATGACTTTTTGTTTTATTAAAGTATTATTAGCGTAATAAAAGCGAAACATCTTTTTATATAAACGAATACTTTATTAAAGTTATTTTATAAATAAAATATATTATATTTTATTATGCGTAGTGTTGCGTAGTGTTTTGCATAGTGTTTTTACATAGTAAAATGTTTTTATATAAATAGAATATATTATATTTTATTTAAAAGATTTTGCTTTAAATATGGATAGTCAGATTAAAGTAAATCAATACAGATAGTTTATGGATTAATTCTTATGCATTCCATTTTTCTATAAATAGAAGCTCGTTCCTTCATTATTTTCTTTACGAATTCATTGAAACTACAGAGAGAAATTATAGAGAGAAAGCTATAGAGAGAAAGTTATAGAAAGAAGAAGATTATTCTGCTACTTCACTACTTACATATTCGGTTCTTTTACGGTAAGGGGTGTTATTCTTTCTTCTTGAAGAGAACACATTATTCCATTCCTTTATTATTACATTGGAATAACTTTTCAAAAAGTGGCATACCCTATCATAACTTTATGTATCGTGGCATACCTATACTTGGTGAAATCCTTATGTTATTCCATTTACTTATTATTACATTGGAATAACTTTGTATCTGTGGTTTACCCTATACTTGGTGACATTCTTATTATTATTCTTTTGGAACATCACATGCGTGTGTTTTACAGGACTGGTTAAAATCTTTATTATTATTACATTTGGAACATCACATGCATGTGTTTTACAGAACACAGTTCCGTCTTTATCATTACGTTGGAATATCCTATACATGTGTTTTGCAGGATGCAGTTCCATCTTTATTATTACTGTTGGAACATCACAGCCGGTGTGAATTTCACGACACAGTTCGTTATTATTATTACATTGGAATAACACTTTGTCTATACATCGCAATCGCATGTCGTGGTGATTTCTTTTGTTAACCCATTCTTTATTATACCCAGTTGGTTAAAACTTTGACTTCTATACTCCATGAAATTAGTGGAATATCCTTGACATTTGCGTTTCATCCGGTATCTTTCATGGAAATATTCTTCTCGATCATTCTTGAATTTTACTCTCTAAGCGATGTCGTATTGTGATTTGGGCGTTAATAATTTTACGGATAAAATAATTCTTGAACTTGTTTTATTGAATTCTTATATCATTGTCATCATCCTCATGTTTATATTTTTTTTAAAAGTCATCACGTGGCTGTAGAGCATGGATGGACATGGTATGATTATGACGAGGATTATTGATTGTAATCATAGTAGTAATGTTACAAATGATGTGGTAAAATCCTCGATGGTAGTAGTGCATTGATGGATGAGTTGTTGGCATGATCATGACCATTAATGAATACACTGACTATTCTTGGCCGTGATGCGGGGAATAATTGTGGTCGTGATCTTAAAGAATATCCTTGGTAGTAGTGCGAGGGGTGATTCGATGATGTGGATTATTTATTAAAATTTGAGTCTCGGCTATAACGATGATGAAAACCTTTTAAATCATAAAAATAGTAGATTTTATTTTCTACTTGACTCTTTTAATGGATTACGTATATTCCAGCTGCTTGATTAAGCTTGGTTGTCTATTGTATTTTATCGGTTTTACATTGTTGAAGACTATTGATAATTTATTACGCATTATCTTAGTCATAATATTTTCTTCTTGGGCTAGTTGAGCTCACCCTTTCTTTCCTTTGTTCTCTTGAAATGAGAATATAAATTTGAGACGAGTCGGGGAAGCAGTGATGGTCACGAAGATAGCATTAGTAGTCCTCACTATTACAGCGAAATAGTGTGATAATAATTATAATGAGGACTTTTGTTTGAGTTTGTATAATATCTAGTAGAGCGATATTTGTATTTAAACTCGCGATTTATGTCGTATTATACAAAACCAGTTATGTTAATAAGTTGTATTTAAATTACATACCATGTAGTGGCGACCCGTGATGGGTGATGTATACCTAATTTTGGGGGCGTCACGGTTGGTATCGAGCTAAAGGATATGATCCTGGCTAAGATGTGAGAAAAGTATTAGGAGGGAGGCAGAATACCTTCGCTAGTATGACTACTAAGTTTATGTGCTTTATTTATTGGTCGGTGAGAATATAAAGATAATTGTTACATGTCGATTAATCTTTTGTTTTGTGGCGATGTCGAAAATGACATCGAGAATGTTGAGAATACTTGATGGAGCCAAAGCGATCGTTGATTCACCACATATCAATAATCGAGGATAATGTGCATCTGAGGAAAGCGACGTGATCCTCATACGCAACAACAACACCGACCAAATGATGAATGATCAAATGTTGAGGCTTTATGCGATTTATGCACGGCAAAGCAATGAGTAGAGGCGACTCGCATCCAAAAGCGTAGGTGGAAACACGGAAAACTCTCGGTGGTCACCATTAAACAATTAAGGAGGCTGGGACCACCGGGAGTTTAAGGGAGAGCAAAAACCACTTGGCGGAGGCATGGATAATGATTACCAAGATATTTGATGTCTTGGGATGCTCAGGAGCAAAAGGTTCCACTAGCCTTTATGTTGTAGCGGAGAGGCTGATTCTTGGTGGGAATCGGTAAAAGCGTACTCGACTTCTTGTCTTGAAGATATCTTGGGAGAAGTTCGGGAGGCATTGCGACAAATACTTTCGAAAGTATTACGCCACATGAAGGAGGTAGAGTTTATCAAGTTGGAACAAAACAATATGGCCAGGTGTCATGATACGAGGCAAAATTTGCGGAGTTATCACGGTTTCGTCCCCACTTGGTGGATAATGAAGAGAATGGTAGCGAATGTTTTAAGAGGTTTGAAGTCGAGGAATCATCGACATCTTATTTCTCATAAAGCGTGTTTGTATTCGAGATGTTGTAAATAGGGCTCCGATTAGTGGGTAGCGATAACGAGTCAGCCTTACTAAAAAGAAGCGGTACGCAAAGTTATAATACCGGTGAGTAGTCATTGAGCGGTGACAACAAAGCGTGAGAGGAATCAACGGGCCGAGATATGGTAACCACTTGGTGGTAATCGGGCCAAAACAATAAGAATGGACATTTCAAGAAGCGGAGATTCAATGATGATGGAAAAGGCGTCGATTCGTAAACACCGTTGTTAAGGAAGGAGAAAGAACACCTATCATATGCTTCAAATGCGGAGAAGAGGGACACATCGGTCAATCATTGTGCCATGTAGTCTAAAGTATGTTATAATTGTGGAAAGAAGGTCACTTAGCTCGATTTTTGTCGTTTCTAGAAGACAAATTCAACTAGGATGGAAGCACCTTGGTAGTCCCGGAAAAGTCAAAATCGGTAGTCTGAGGAGGCGTTTGTTGTGGCGTCCCGGAGAAAGCAAGGAACCGAATGAGGTCATCACGGGTAAGCTTATCATAAACTCTAATGAAGTCTACACTTTATTTGATCTGGGTTCTACCCATTCTTTTATTTCTCCTACTTTGCATTTCATCGATTAAATTTGACTCAGGAGAAATTAGACTTTGACTTATCTGTGGAAACTCAGTTGGGAGAAACCTTCATTACATCCTTTGTTTTATAAGTCTTGTTTGGTTCAAATCGGTACCCTTCACATTACCATCGATCTTATTTCATTAAAAATACTTGCATTTGGCGTGATTACAGGGATTGATTGGTTAACTACTTATCATGCAAAAATTGATTGTTTTTCGTAAGGTTGTTAGCTTTCATATTCCTAATCGACCTATTATCGAATTCAAAACGACCAAACCATTAAAATTAATCACGGTCATCTCAAGCCATAAAGCTATTCGTTTATTGAAAAATGGATGTCGAAGCTTTTCTTAGCTCGTATCACGATTTAAACAAAAATACGTCGGTTTTGGCGATATTTCTATTGTTAATAAATTTCTGACGTATTCCCAGAAGAACTTTACAGCCTACCCCAGGCGTGAAATTGAATTTTGTATCGACCTTGAACACGGTACAAAACCTATTTCCAAAGCCCATATCGAATGGCTCTATTGAACTTCGGGAGTTAAAGACTCAACTGCGAGGAATTGTTAGACATTGGCTTTATTCGTCCTAGTATTTCTCCTTGGGGTGCTCCATTACTATTCGTGAAAAAGAAAGATGGGAGTATGCGACTTTGTATTGATTATCGGGAGTTGAATCATGTCACCATCAAAAATAGGTATCCATTGCCTGCGTATTGATGACTGTTTGACCCGATTCTGAGAGCCAAATTCTTTTCAAAGATTGATCTTCGTTAGGATATCACCAATTGAAGATTAGAACCGTGACATTCCAAAATGGCTTTGGAACTTCGATGCGGGCATTATGAATTCTAGTCATGTCCTTTGGATTGACTAATGCTCTCTTTGCGCTTCGTGGATATGATGAGCAAGAGTATTGAGGAATATTTAGATCACTTTGTGGTCGTCTTTATTGATGACATCCTTATTTATTCCAAAGCCGTGAAGATCATGAGCAACACTTGAAATTTGACACTCCAAAAGCCGTGAATATAAGCTTTATGCCGAGTTGAAGAAATCACGAGTTACGGCTTGAAAGTAGCATTCCTTGGGCACGTGGTATCAAGTCATGGAATATCATTGACCCAAGACAAAGATTGATGCTATTCAAGTAGGAACAACCTAAATCGATGAATAGAAAGTACGTAGCTTTCTCGGTTTAATTTGGTTATTATCGGAGATTCGTGGAAGGATTTTCTCGAATCGCTACTCCATTGACTCGGTGACTCGAAAAGATACAAAGTTCGGTTGGGGCGAAGAATGTGAGAAGAGTTTTCAAGAACTTCGAAGAAGAGACTTATTTAGACTGTTACGACAATACCATCGGCTCGGAGGATTTGTCATCTCTGTTGATCTTCGAGCAAAAGGGTTGGGATGTGTTCTTATCTGACATGGAAAAGTTATAGCCTATGCCTCGCGACAACTCAAAGAATATGAGAGGAATTATCCTACTTCATGATGCAGAGTTAGCGGTATTATCTTTTGCACTTAAAATTTGGAGGCATTACTTGTATGGGGAGAAAGTGGAGATCTTTCTGGATCATAAAAAGCCTCAAATATTTCTTCACTCAAAAGGAACTCGACATGCGACAACGGCGTTGGCAGGCTGTTGAAAGATTATGATCGTACCATCCAATACCATCCACGGAAAAGCGAGCGTGGTAGAAATATGCGTTGAGTAGAAGATCGTATGCTGAAATGAGTCGTTATTATCAACACCTGGCCCATTTTGTGTGACTTGCAAAGGATGGGGATAGAGTTAAAGACTCGAGGACGCATGTGATGATAGCGAATATCTGAGTAGAAGCAGGCTTTAATCGATAAAAGTTAAAAGCTGCTTTCGAGCTACGGACACAGGAGGCGATGCGTATGAGGAAGAAAGTGCAAGAGGGTGCTATCTTAGGAAGCAAGAATCGATGAAGAAGGAATACTTGAGTCGACTCCGGACTTTGTGTTCCTAACGACCACGATTTAAAGTATAATATCATGATGGAGGCGCACTGACACACCATTTGCGATCCATCACAGGGAGTACGAAAATGTATCATGATATTAAATAAATACATTTTGGTGGAAGCAATATGAAGAGAGAGATAAGTATTTATTTTATCTCGAGGTGTCTAACTTGTCAGCGAGTTAAAAGCGGACATCAAGTACCAAAGGTCCATTGCAACCACTTGAAATTCGAATGGAAGTGGGGAGCACATTACCATGGATTTCGTTCTGCGGTCTTCCTAAGGTTTCTCAAGGCATTGATGCGATTTGGGTCATTGTTGATAGATTGACCAAGTCTGCTCATTTCTTCTGATAATCGAGAAACTTATACACTTGAGCGTCTTGCTTCCGTATGTACATAAATGAGATTAAGGCGCATGGTATCTGCGGTATCCATAGTTTACGATCGAGACCAGATTCACTTCACGATTTTGGGTTAGTTTGCAAAAAGCTATGGAGCGCGGACTTACGATTTAGCTCGGCATATCATCCTCGAGACGGACGGACGATCGGAGAGGACTATTCAAACTCTTGAAGATCTATTAAGACTCTGTGTTCTTGATTTCAAGGGAGTTGGGACAAGTTTTACCATTGGTGGAGTTTTCCCTACAACAACGAGTTATCAAGCAAGTATTGGCATGGCTCCATTCGAGCGTTGTATGAAGAAAAGTGTCGTTCTCGGTATCTTTGGGATGAGGTGGGTGAAGCAGCGTTGTTGGGAATGGTAGGAGTTGAGTGCGATATGACTACGAGGAAAAGATTCAAACGATCAAACAACGTATAAAACCTCACAAAATCGTGAAAGAGTTATCTTGATCTTCATCGAAAAAGCGTGGAATTCGATATAGGAGATCATGTGTTGTTAAAAGTTGCTCCATGGAAAGGAGTTACAAGATTTGGAAAGAGAGGAAACTTAATCCTCGATTCATCGGTCCATTTTAATCCTCGATCGAGTAGGAGCTGTGGCCTATAGACTCGCTTTTCTGCTTAAATATGTCTCGTGTTCATAACGCGTTTTCACATATCTATATTACGTAAATATGTGAAAGACCGAACCATATTATTGAGTTAGAAGCCGGGACGAAATAGCGGAAGATTTGGCGTATGAAAGGTTCTGTTCAAATTTTGGATAAGAAAGAACATATTCTACGCTCGAGGTTATACCTCGAAGTCGAAGTTTTGTGGAGGAACCACGATGTTGAGAAATGACTTGGGAGTTAGAATCGAAATGAAATCAAAGGTATCCTTACCTCTTGACATACAGTCGTACCACTAATTTAGGAAGAAATTTCATAAGAAGGGGAGGTTGTAAGACCCCAAATTTTTATAAATAAAGATGAATTTTCTATAAATATTATTTTTGAATATTATGGAATAATTTGATATAATGTTATAGTTATTGGGTAATATTTATAAATTTTGCAAAGTATGCAAGTGGTTATATTATATTCGATTGGTGGGGAATATTCGGTTTAGCGAGGAATATTCGTATAACTACTCAATCATTGGTGGACCTAGCACAATTATTGTCGGATTGAGAAAAATGAAAAATATTTTATTAAAATAACGGCGGAAGTTTTCTGGTTGATCTTGTTGAACTACTTTCGGTAGTAAAAAAGTACGATGTCATACGTGTGGTTGCGTAGTAGTACTGCGGTATTGATTATTGATGCTTTATGTGAGAAGTCACTCGGTTTGATTCCATTATTATCATGAATTATTATAGCGATAATGACTTTTTGTTTTATTACATTATTATTAACGTAATAAAAGCGAAACATCTTTTTATATAAAGCAGAATACTTTATTAAAGTTATTTTATAAATAAAATATATTATATTTTATTATGCATAGTGTTGCACGTAGTGTTTTGCATAGTGTTTACATAGTAAAATATTTTTATATAAATAGAATATATTATATTTTATTTAAAAGATTTTGCTTTAAATATGGACCGTCGATTAAAAGTAAATCAATACGGATAGTTTATGGATTAATTCTTATGCATTCCATTTTCCTATAAATGAAGCTCATTCCTTCATTATTTTCTTACGAATTCATTGAAACTACTGAGAGAAATTATAGAGAGAAGGCTATAGAGAAAGTTATGTGAAAGAAGAAGATTATTCTGCTTACTTCACTACTTACATATTCAGGTTCTTTTTACGGTAAGGGGTGTTATTCTTTTTCTTGAAGAGAACTACATTATTCCATTCACTATTATTACATTGGAATAACTTTTGTAAAAGTGGCATACCTATACATAACTTGTATCTGCTGGCGTACCTATACTTGGTGAAATCCTTATGTTATTCCATTGCTTATTATTACATTGGAATAACTTTTGTATCTGGTTTACCTATACTTGGTGACATTCTTCTATTATTCTTTGGAACATCACATACATGTGTTTTACAAGGACTGGTTAAAATCTTTATTATTATTACATTGGAACATCACATGCATGTGTGTTTTACACAGAACTTTGGTTAAATCTTTATCGATACATTGGAATATCCTATCGTGTGTTTACTGCAGGATGCAGTTCCATCTTTATTATTACATTGGAACATCACATGCGATTGTGAATTTCACGAATTTTGGTTAAGATTATTATTATTACTGTTGGAATAACTTTGTCATACAATGATCGCATGCATGGTGATTTCTTTTGTTAACCCATTCTTTATTATACCCAGTTAGTTAAAACTTTGACTTATACTCCATGAAATTAGTGGAATATCCTTGACATTTGCGCTTCATCCAAAGTATCCTTTCATGGAAATATTCTTCTCAAGTATTCTTGAATTTTACTCTACAAAGCGATGTCATGTTGACGGTTTGGGCGTTAATAATTTCGGATAAAATAATTCTTGAACTTGTTTTATTGAATTCTTATATCATTGTCATCATCCTCATATTTATATTTTTTTTAAAGTCATACGTGGCTGTAGAGCATGGATGGACATGGTATGATTATGACCGAGGATTATTCGGTGTAATCGTAATAGTAATGTTACAAATGATGTGGTAAAAATCCTCGATTGGTAGTAGTGCATTGATGGGCCAGTTGTTGGCATGATCATGACCATTAATGAATACACAACTATTCTTGGCCGTAGTGCGAGGAATAATTGTGGTCGTGATCTTAAAGAATATCCTTGGCCGTAGTGTAGGGGTGATTCGATGATGTGGATTATTTATTAAAGTGAGTCTCAATTTATAATGATGATGAAAAACCTTTTAAATCATAAAAATAGTAGATTTTATTTTCTACTTGACTCTTTTAATGGATTGCATATTCAGCTGCATGATTAAAGCGGTTGTCTATTGTATTTTATCGGTTTAACATTGTTGAAGACTATTGATAATTTATTACGCATTATCTTAGTCATAATATTTTCTTCTTGGGCTAGTTGAGCTCACCCTTTCTTTTCTTTGTTCTCTTGGAAAATGAGAATATAGGCGGGACGAGTGGGAAGCGAGTGATGGTCCACGAAGATATTTGTATTTAAACTCATGATTTATGTCGTATTATCAAAGACAGTTATGGAGTTGTATTTAAATTACGACCATATAAATGATTGATACCTAATTTTGGGGCGTCACATGTTTTAAATGTCGGTGGACCCCATTTCTTGGTTGAAATTTGATTATAGCACAGGAGTTTGTGGATTTTGGTCCAATTTATATTTGGAATTTGGAAAAATATCTTACGTAAAGTTGTAGAGAATTGAATTTCCTATAAAATGTTGCGAGTTTGAATTTTTCGATAAAAGGACAATTTATTGTGAATTATTGAAGTTCGAAGCTCAAATAATTGATTTTTGGAAGTTTAAAATATTTTAAATAACAAAATGTTTTTTCATTATGGTGTGTTACATGTATGTGTGTTGAATGAGCTGAATTCAGTTCTTGGAAGGTTGGCGTAGGAAAATTTAATTTATATATTAATATTATATTAAATTTTACGCTTTGTGTTAGATTTTCTATAAATAGGGTGCTTAGGTTAGAATTGAAAATCACACCGAGCTGAAGTTTTCTCTCTCTATATTATCGCGTATTCTTGTGAGTATTTTGAGTATATTTTGAATATTGCTATACGGTGCAAGTTCAAGTCATAGCCTTTATATCAGGTGTTTCAACTAAATCTTGTCTTTGTGAGGTAAGGAATATTATTTTTTTCGTAATGATATTATTTCTTCAATATCATTATGCTGAAATATTGATCTGAAGTTTTTAATCAAATTTGGAACTTTTAGTGTCGGGGTTACTATTCACGTATCTGAAGACTTTATTCACGATATCTGATCTTATTCACGAATACGGCACTATATTCAAAAAAAAAAAAAAAATTCCTTTTAAGTCTAAAATATCTATTGTGGATACTAGCTTTGATTGTATCCATGTTTTGATCATTCTTGAATTTTACACCACTATGATTATTTTTGAGGTATTTTTGGACATGGATAAAACAAAGTCACGAATCCTTAATCCTTAATCCTTGTCATTTTATTTCTTTGGATTCGTTTCTTTAAAATATTTTCATCATCATCGGTCTTAAATGATGATATTATTGAATATCTTTGGCACTGTAGTGTAAAGATGAATGATTTCGAAGAATATCTTTGGAAAATTTCTATCTTTTGGTGTGAGATTCTTATTCACGTATCGACTTTATTCACGATACTCTGACTATTTATTCACGAATCTGGCACTTTATTCATAAAAATGAAATTTCTTCTTTTTTGTCCAAAATATCTATTACGGATACTAGCTTTGATTGTATCCATGTTTTGATCATTCTTGAATTTTACACCACTCTGATTACTTATGAAGTATTTTTGAACTTGGATTGTTTAAAATACGAATCCTTAATATATGTTCTTTTGTTTCACTAGATTCGTTTCCTTTAAAATATTTTTCATCATCCTCGGTCCTAAATGATGATATTCTTGAATATCTTTGGCTGTAGTGCAAAGATCAATGATTTCTTGATGAATATCTTTGACCCGTAGTGCAAAAGATGAGCAGTGTTGAGATGAACATGATGGTGATTAATATCTTTGGCCGTAGTGCAAAGATGAGCAGTGTTTAGATGAACATGATTAATCGTGATGAATATCTTTGGCACATGTAGTGCAAAGATGAATATGTGATTCAGATATATATTGATTGATGTTACGGGGATAAAAGATAGCGATGAACTTTTAAATTCATATATAGAAGATAGTAGTTTGCATTCTCTACTTAACTCTTCTAATGAATTATTATTTCATTGCGAATATTGATTTAAAATTTGTTGTCTATTGTATTCTATTAGATTTTTTCCTGTTGAAGACTAACGATAATTTGTTGTATATTATCTTAGTCATAATATTCTTTCTTTGGGCTAGTTGAGCTCACCCTTTTTCCTTTTTGTTCCATTTTTCTTCTCGGGAGGCGAGAATATAAGCGAGTGCTGAGTCGAGGTATGGAATGAAGGTTCTAGAAAAAGAGTTGTTTAGTAGTCCTCACCATTTTGTAAAATAATGTATAAATAAATGTGATGAGGATTTATTTATGTATAGATATTGTATACAGAAGATAATATTTGTATTCAAACTCATGATTTTCTTGTTGTAATAATAAAGTTGTAGTTGTTTACATACCATGTATTGACAACTCGAATGGGTGATGTATACCTATTTTGGGGGCGTCACACACACAAAATATGTGTTAAACATTTAATGCCACAAAAAATACTCTTCCTCCTCATATACTCATATATTCCACATTCATTATAAAAATATCACAATTAATATATTATTAAAATAATATATTTAAATGAATTATTTTATCGGAAAAAGATAAAATATTAATTTTCAACAATTGTCACATTAAAATTTTCTCCATCTATATCCACATAAAATCAATATTTTTCTCATCATATAAATCAATAATTAATTATTCACAAATAATATTAGAATCACGATCTTCTTATGACGAATGTTCCCGAGAAAGAGGGGCTTTCCAATAAGGATCTCTCCTTCTTGGCCAAGCAATTAGGTGACCAAACCTCTCCTTAGGCGAGAACTTTCTAGACATTCGCCAATAATATTTTCTAATAATATTATTAGGATAATATGAATTATTGCTCAGATAATGGAAAATCTTGTGTAATGACAATTTATTGAAACAACGGTAATATAATATATCAATGCGCAATTATTGAATCAATAAAATAAAATCTTTGAATAATTAATTATCGTAATAATTATTGAGTAGTAAAGGCTTTTACGTAAGAATCGATAATTGGTGCAATACTGCGTGTCTTCTTGTTCAACAACGCGTATTAGTGTGTTTTAACCACCGGGTATTCCAAACGATATTAGCAGTATAACAACTACGCGATTATTTATAAACAACTTATATTTGTCGTTTTCTTCATCCAATCACTTTCAGTTATGGGGCCCACAAAAATTTATGCCGGTAAATTACGAATATTCCCGAACAGATGCGAATATTCCACGACCAAACGAATATTCCCAAAGCAATAATGAATATTTTATAACCATTTGCTTATTCGACATATTTGCGTATTTTACCCATAACTATCCACATTAATCAAATCAACCCTTACTATTTCAAAATAATAAATAGAGGAAAATAAATTTCATTTATTAATAATTTGGGGTCTTACAACCTCCCTCCTTATGAAATTTCGTCCTCGAAATTGGCGTACGTACACAGTGTTTGAAAAGATGAGAATACCTCGCTTTCATTTCGTTTCCAACTCCCGGTCATTTCCTCGATAGCATGGTTTCTCCACAAAACTTTAACTTGAGGTATAACCTATAAGTACATAGGACATGTTCATTCCTATCCAAGATCTTGTGGTACCTCCTCGCAAATGACGTTAAGTCTTGGCTATCTCGTCGGTTCTAACTTCGATAGCGTGGTTTGGGTCGTCCACATATTTACGTAACATCGACACGTGAAAAGCGTTATGAACACGCGTCATACTTGGCGGTAAAGGCCACGATTCTATTCGATCGAGAATTTCAAATGGATTAATAAATCGAAGGTTTGAGCTTTCCTCACCTCACCGATTCTCGCTTTTGAAATAACAACTTCTTGCACCTCCTTCTTCAAATTCATCACTCCGTGTGTAGCTTGAGCAACTTTAACTTTTTCGATTAAAAGTCGATTATACTCAGTATATCATCACGTGGATACCTAGAGTTTTCATCTCCATCTCTATTATTTGTAAATTATACTGAAATGAGTCTTTGACAATATCGTACTTTCGTACTTGTATACGATCTTGTACTCAACACGTCCTACACGTTAAAGCTTTTCGGGATGGCATGGTCGTAATATGTCTTTGAAATGAGTCTCCTCTTGAGTTCTTCGAAGCTCTTCCCACATTCCATGCTCCATTCGAATTTTGTATCTCTACGAGTCAGCTGCGTTAATGGAATAGCGATTCGAGAATATCCTTCAACGAATCTCCGATAATAACCAACTAAGCCTAGAAAGCTACGTATTTCGATTACCAACTTAGGTTGTTCTCAACTGTGACTCATATCCCAACCTTGGATAGCACGTTACAATGACACCCTATCGATTTTTACTATCGCGACGAATATGGTGTCCCTACGGAGAATAAAGCGGTGCATTCCACAAAAGGAAGTCACCGGGTAAAGGCTCATGTACCAAATTCTATAGTTAAATTTTAACTCACGAAGTTTGATAGGAGCCATTCGATATGAGATTTTAGAAATGAGTTTTGTCTTACGGGTTCAAAGTCGATACAAAATTTAATATCGAGACTTTGGGAGTAATCCAAGAAATTCTTCAGAAATACATCGGGAAAAATCAATATAACGGAGGAATATTATTCAAATCGATGAGTCTTTATTCAAATCCATAACATGGATTAAGAAAACTTGACATCCGTAATAATACGAATGACTTCATGGCTTGATATGAAAATGTTTGACTACAATGGTTTGATTGCTTGAATTGAATAACAGGTTCAGATAATTTATGGAACTGAAATTTTTACATAATAAAGTGTTTTGGGTGTGTTTTGGATACCTATACCAAAAAATGTATGTACAGTATAGGTATCCAAAACACACCCAAAACACTTTATTATGTAAAAATTCCAGTTCCATAGTTTTTTATTTTTTATTTTAAGTTGTTTCAAAAAAAAAAAAGCAAATAAAAAATAAAAAAAATAGGGTCCGTATTTTAGGACCTGTCCGGGAGTCCGGACAGGATCCTGTCTGTATATATATATATATAATGGGAAATTAAGGTGACTGTGTAATTAAGTGATTGTATCAATCACTTATTATTATTATACAGATCGCTTCAGTGGCTCTTACTTTTGGTTCTCGAGTCAGATCCCACTAGTTTTATTATACAGTTCACTTCAGTGGCTCTTACTTTTGCTTCTTGAGTCAGATCCCACTAGTTTCAAAATATCTAAGTAGTATCTATCTCCTTTGGAATAAAATATGTGAATGGTTAAATTCATAACATTTTTTGTTATTTTTATAACAAAAGTGTCGCTGTAGATGTATAGCGACATTTTTGTTGTGGAAATAACATTTTTTATTGTGAATTTAACAATTTCTTAAAATATAGACCCAATCAAAAAACTTTTAAGTTACCTAATATTACTCTAAAATATATTATATTCACGTCGCTGCCTAGTTGGTCCATATATTTAGACATTATTTGAAAAAGAAAAAAGAACAAGTCCCCCACTTGGAACTAATTAACAGACTGATCACAGCATCATCTTAGTGATATATATTTAATTAACAAACCTTAATTACATAT
This sequence comes from Panax quinquefolius, assembly GCA_020205615.1. Classification (NCBI taxonomy): domain Eukaryota; kingdom Viridiplantae; phylum Streptophyta; class Magnoliopsida; order Apiales; family Araliaceae; genus Panax; species Panax quinquefolius. The sequence goes on along the minus strand of CM035174.1, from coordinate 105,583,982 downwards.
ATAGATCCCAGTTTCATTCCCCTAGGAGTTGAGATTAGATTGATCATACATGCACAGTCTACAATTGAACATTCTACAACAACAAAAAAAGAAAACAGAGGGAGGGAGGGAGGGAGGGGGGGGGAGATGAACAGAGTTGGCCATCAAGAAGAAGCAGAAGCCTTGCAAATTGGCAGGTCCTTCTCAAGATTAGGAGGAGACCTGAGAATCGGATTGCTCTCGAAGAAATTGACAGGCTTTAAATCAAAACTTGATGATACTGTTGGCATGATTGGGAAGTCCTCTTGACATGGTATGTGATGAAATCCTAATGTGTACCACATCACAATGTCCTTATTCTCAATAGCCCGATCCCTGCAATTTAAAGCACGTCCAGTAAAATCTCAATACGCGTTAAGAAAAATAAAGTAAATGAAAATGGGATACTGTAGTTAGAAAATGTCACCTTTCGGACCATACTGCAAGAGTGTCTTCTCCTTTATTTTGGTAAGCAAACAAGCCACCAGCCCAATGCTCCGTCTGGTTATACGGAGTGACCCATATTTGATTATTGGTAAACGCGCCTCGCTTTTGTGGAGGATCATCGTGATCAAGCAAACTAGCGGCTGTGCCACCAGGAACCACCTTATACCCAACCGGGTTCCCCAGACGAGTCGTTTTGGAGGGATTTATGACATGGAACTCAGATGGATCATAAAGCTTGAGCTTGATTTGTGCATCCTTCTCTGTTTTAGCCACATTCCTTACGGTTTTCAAGTAACTCCGCCTAGGGGACTCACCCGGTGAGGTCTCTTGCCTCTGGATATTCACCTTCACGAAGGAATTATCGGAGCCATCCACATCCATGTCGAGATGAAATGTGATGTAATGATCATGAATCACTCCAATTACGTTTTCGGATAACAGGGTACCATACAGCTTCTCTCCTTGGTTTACCTCATTCATGTTCACATAAGCCGTGCCTTTCACCATCAAGATACCGCTAAGTCCAACCTGTGATTAATTATTTATATATTGTCCAAATACTCATTCATTGTTGAATTAATTAATTTGATGGTAACATAATCCGTGGATTAGCATTCATTAATCATGACTAACCTTGACTCTAATTAGTCCATCAGTTTGGAACTCCCAATCCATTATGTAATCATAGTTTGCCACTGATGCTGCCATTCTCACCACTAATGTCACCTTCGGCCTCACCTCCCGAATCTGTCGCATAAAGTACGGTGACAAAATAATCAAACAAACTTGTTTGACGACCGTAAGTCCAATATCCACACACAACACAAACTATTAAAATGGAATATGTTTATATGTCACATCAAAACACAAGCGTACAAAAGAGTAATGACAAAACTTTCAACATTATTTCATCATTCATGTTGTCATCATATGAACCGTACCACAACTCTTTCCCAGGAATAGGAAAAAGTTGTAATAATATAGAGAATCCGTGCACGGGTTTTTAAAACTAAATTTCTAAAAAAATATATTACTACTACTTATTGATAGAGAATTGTTTCAGTTGCTTTTTATTTATTTTTTAAAAAATATCTAAAACAATCTAAATTTAATAAAAATATAGTATTATTTAAGAGAAATATGCTATTTAAAAAATATATTTTAAATCCATTATATATATATATATATATATATATATATATATACCTCCATTCCCGTAATTGGACTTTCAGAATGTCGCCATCCAATATCACCTGCATAGCTCTCGAACACGCAAATCATATTAGATCGGACGTACGGTGTTCCATCAGCAGCTGCAAACACGCCATCCATATAATGAGCATTCCGCGGACAATCGTTAAGCGGCTCAAGAGGCATAGCCTGTAGCCCAAACCCGTATTCACCCGCATCCATATACGTCTTAAAGTACCATGCATCTGTTGGATCCATGTAAGGCACAAATAACTCTGACGTAAACCCTTGGTACATCACACTCCTCATCTCCCCCGTTCCCGGGTCACCAACCATGGCCCGAGATATGACCACCCCGGATCTCGGGTCGGCCTTCAAATGGAACTCCCAGTTTGCCCATTTCACCAAATGGTCATCCTCTACGGTAAAGCTCGGACCCTTTGGTTGCTCAATGGATATCGGGTTAAGCAGGTTGAGTTTTTTATTTTGGGCTGAGAAGCGATAGTCTGTGTCGGCGGCCTTTGGTATGGGTATGTGCTTTCCCTGATCGGAGATCTCAACCACTTGTTTGGTGTCCAAATCAAGAAGCACCGTGAGCCCTTCGATGGGCCTCATGTAGAAATTTGCAGTGCCCTTCATGGAGTAGCACTGTACCTTAATCAACCTCCTCTTTTCTTCAACCTCACTCATCCCAAACCACCCGCTTGATATCGGTAGACAAGCCAGGTCCGCTAAATCAACGCCACGAGCCAAGATCGAACGGTTGAAATCGGCATTTCCTAGGGGGGCCCACGTGGCAGACGTCATGTCCTCCATGGTCATCGTCGGGTACCCTGAAAAATGACCCGTTTCTTGACGGGTCACCTCGCTCGTGTGGATATCTAGGGTGAGCACGTGTGCGTCGCCGTTGACACGTGCGATAACGGTTGCTTTTCGTGGCGGGAGAGGGTCGCCCTTTTGCCACGTGAGGACGGTTTGCTTATTTGGTTCCTCCAGGACGATGGAGTGAAGGGCGTAGGGGGAGTTTTTGAAGAGCGAGTGGGATTGGATGATGGTGCGGACTTTGTTGAATTCTTGGATAGTGAGGGGGTCGAGTGGGTGGTGGGGGACGTCAGAGGAGTGGTGGCGCGTTGGTTTGGAGGTGGTGGTGGGGTATTGGAGGAAGCTTGGTTTCTTATAAAGGAAGCGGTTCTTAGAGGAGGTGCAGTACCAAGGCGAAGGGGAGTTGGTGGTGCAGTCTTGTAGTTTATTGGTGGAACCCGGGAGATTGAACAGGCCGGTGAAGAGCAAGAGGAGGACACAACTGAAAACAAGAAAGAGGAACCGAGCAAGCCTTCTTCCCTCCATCTTACAATACAAACAAATGACGACTCTGTTTTTGTGGGTCTAGCTAGCTAGATTCAAGGCTTACAATATAATTATATATACACGACTCTTGATCATAGATGAGCATATATATATATATATATTTCCCAATGGCCATTATAACCAAATCAGATAGCATGACTTACGTATTCCTCTCTAATTTCACGTATTAGTGGCACGTTATATTTGTTTATGAGTAATGCTACGTATACAAATTATTTTATAAATATTTTATAAATTGTTGATGTGACATATTACTTCAGTATATTGATCAATAAATTATTTAAATGTATTCTTCGATCCCACAATATGTTGAGGTAGAGTATGCCACATCAGCAGTTTATAAAATATTTTTAGAATAATTTTTATCTCTAGCATTATTCATTTGTCTATTTGGAAAGTTAACCGAAAATAATTACTACATCCGTCTTTAAATGGACGGGAAAGTATATTTTTAATTTATACATATTAAGGGGAAACAAAGTTAGAGGAGTTTCAAAATTATCTTTAATGGCATTACAATATTACATAAAATAATAAATGTTTTTATTTTTTTACGCTAATAAACTCTACTAAATAACATATTTACTCTTCATGAAAAGAGAATTTAATGTATAATCTTTTTTATCATCAAAAGCATTGGTTGAGGCATATTAAATTAAATGTAAAGTATGTTATTTCGGGAATTTCATTAGTATAAAAATATAAAAAATTATCACTTTACATAATTTTTGAAACCACTAAAAATAAATTTTGAATTTTATTTTATTTTCTTTCTACCACTTTACTTTTTTTATTTTGTATCAAAATATACTTGACTTATTCTTTTAGAGATTTGAACGAATTTGGGTCAGCTCAATTATATCAAGGCAAAGAACATTGAAACATACAAGAGCATGCAAGTTTTCATGTAATATGGTGATGTATATCGATCAATTTTGTAGTATTTAAAAATGAACATATTTAAGTTGTAAAATAATTATACACTTATATTACACGATTGTAATATTAGTGTTTTTGAAAACGTTGAATCAAATATTATTTTGATTTAATAAATTCTTTTTGTGTATTTTGTATTAAATAAATTATATTAAAAGCGTGTTATTGCATAAAATAAAATAAAATAAAATCAATAATCATAATATTAAGTACTTACATGAATTGAGAAAAGTCATCTTGTATCTTGTACTTAATAATCATAATATTAAGTACATACACAATAAGAATATTTTTGGACCTTTGTCCATATATATATATATATATATATATATATATATATATATATATTATATATATATATATATATCCAACTCATCTTAAGTTCACCTTTATCCAACTCATCGAACTCCAATTTTTTAGCAGCGGATGGTGGCGATGGATTCTACCATCAACTGATTGTATTGAGACCCCAGATTTTATGAATAAATATTTAATTTTCTTGAATTATATTTTTGAATATTATGGTGTTGATTTGATATAATGTTATAGTTGTGGGTAGTATTTATAAATTTTGTAATGTACGCAAGTTGTTATATAATATTCTATTGGTCGGGGAATATTCTTTTTGTCGAGGAATATCCGTACTACGGTACAATCATTGAAGGACCCCAAATGGAATTATTGTCGGATTAAGAAAATGACAAAAATCTTTTTATGAAAATAACGGCGGAAGTTTTCACTGTTAACTATTGAAACACGGTGTTAAAGAAATGCGATGTCTGGCGTTGTTGCGTAGTAGCACACGGTATTGATTATTGATGCTTACGTGAGAAGTCACCGGTTATACTCAATTATTCTTCTACATTAATTGTTGCATCATATCTCTCGTATTATTGATTAAATTATTATTCTGATATCATCTCGCATAATATGATATATTATTAAATCAATAATTGAGGCAGCAAAAGTTATTCATATTATTATTTGCAATATTGTTCAATCGGTATTAGGGACACTTTTAGGTTTGAGATTCTTATTCACAAATTCTTATTCACGAGTTCTTATTCATGAGTTACTATTCATGAGTTCTTATTCACGAGTTACTATTAGCCGATTACTATTCACTCTAGTATATTGCATTCGGGTATTTGGGTACAATATTATTCCATGAGAAGATGTCTTTAATTTTTCGAATAGTTGGTTGTAGATATATAATAAATAAATAAATATGAATTTAATTGGTGGAGTTATAATAGTAAATCAATATGGATCATTTGGTTTAAAGTTTTAATAGTAAATCAAGTATGGACCGTTGTTTTAAGTTTTAATAGTAAACTTGATATAAATAGTCAGTTTAATAATAAATCAATTTGGATAGTTCATGAATTAATTCTTATTCATTCTATTTTTCTATAAATAAGCTCATTCCTTCATTATTTCTTACGAATTCAATGAAACTCTACAGAGAGAATTATAAGTGAACCTATAGAAAAGTATTTTGCTCCTTCCCTACTTTTATATTCGGTTTCTTTTTTACGGTGAGGATGTTATTTATTGTACTGCTGTGAAGAGAACTTCAGTTATTCCATTATTTATTATTACATTGGAATAACTCAGATATCGTGAGCTACCCTATACATAGTGACATTCTTCTAATATTTCGTTTCTTTATTATTACAGCCGGAATATATCACATGCATGCGTTTCATGGGACTGGTTCCATTATTTATTATTCATCGGAATATATCACATGCGTAATGCGTTTACTGTGGGACTGGTTCCATAATTTATTATATTCTGTTGGAATAACGTTCCATAATTTATTATTCATTTGAATAACCCGCGTAATGCGATCATCGCGTGATGGTGATTTCTTTTGTTATTCCATTCTTTATTATACTCAGTTGGTTAAAACTTTGACTTCTATACCCATGAAATTAGTGGAATATTTTTGATATTTGCGCTTCATCCAGTATCTTTTCATGGAAATATTCTTCTAAACATTCTTGAATTTTACTCTACAAAGCAGTATCATGTTGACAATTTGAACGTTATCAGTTCTTGCATAAATTAATTCTTGAACTTGTTTTATTGAATTCTTATATCATTGTCATCATTCTCATGGTATCGAACTCACGGTCCAACTCACCCGAGCTCACCCCCCCTTAGCGACGGACCCGGCGACAATCGATTAATATACAACCGTAAATACATACTTTTTAGCGACGCTATATGTTGTCCGTCGTTAAAGGTATAGACGACGGTTGTGACGCCCCCAAAATTAGGTATACATCACCCATCTTAAGTCGCCAGATACATGGTACAAAATTCAAATACAACTTAATAATACAATACATCAAGGTATACAATACGACAAAACATAAGCTGTGAGTTTGAATACAAATATTGTCTACTAGAGATTATACAAACTCAAAAGGAGTCCTCATTACAAATATTATCACACTATTTCTGCGAGAATAGTGAGGACTACTAATGCACCATCTAGGACCATCACTTTGTTCCCGATTAGTCCCATTTACGTTCATTTTTCAAAAGAAGCAATGAAAAGAAAGGGTGAGCTCAACTAGCTCAAGAAAAAATATTATGACTAAGATAATGCAAAATAATTTATCGTTAGCCTTCAACAAAGTGTTAAAGCGATAAAATATAATAACTATAAAGTTTAAGCTGCGGTGAACAAGCAATCCATTAGAAGAGTCAGTAGGGAATAAAATCTACTATCTTCTATGATTTAAAAGGTTTTCATCACTTTTATCATTTGGAACTCGACAATAAATAATCCACATCATCGAATCACCCCGCACTACTACCGAGGATATTCTTTAAGTATCACGACCACGAATTATCCATACTACTACGACTTAAGATAATCATGTTTTCATCAACGGGTCCGATCATGCCATAAAACAATTCATCTTTGACTTGCTGCCGAAAGAATCCATAGCCATAATCATACCAAAAGCCGTCCATCAATGAACTACGGGCCAATGAGGACTTTTTTCCACATCATTTGTAACATTACGGTTATGATTATCTTAGAATAATCCCTAGTCATAATCATACCAAGTCCATCATACATGCATGACGGGATATTAAAGCGAATAATAAATAATGGAACCAGTCCCGCGGCGTAAACGCATGACGATGGATATTCCGGCGAGAATAATAAATAATGGAACCGGTCCCGGCAGAACGCATGAGACGGGGATATTCGACGAATAATAAAGAACGGAATATTAGAAGAATGTCACCATGTATAGGGTAGCCCGCGTATACAGAGTTATTCCAACAGAATAATAAATAATTGAATAACAGAAGTTCTTTTCATGAGTACACCAAATAACATCCCTTACCATAAAAGAAACTGAATATAAGAATAGGAAAATAGCATAATACTTTTATATAGCTTTTCTATAATTTCTCTCTCTAGAGTTTCAGTGAATTCGTAAGAAATAATGAAGGAATGAGCTTCTATTTATAGGAAAATGGAATGAATAAGAATTAATTCATGAACGGTCCAGATTGATTTACTTATTAAGCAGACCATCCATATCGGTTTCTTATTAAAACTTAAAACAATCTGGTTCATACTTGATTTACTTATTAAAACTTTAAACCAAATGATCCATATTGATTTACTTATTATAACTCCACCAAATGATTCATATTGACTTACTTATTATATCTTCAACCAAACTGATGCGAAAAATTAGACATCTCCTCATGGAATAATATTGTACCCAAAATACGAATGCTGATATACTAGAGTGAATAAGAAGTAGCAGGCGAATAGTAACTCGTGAATAGTAACTTCGTGAATAGTAACTTCATGAATAGTACTTTCGGAGCACGAAAAGTGTCTCGAATACCCGATTGAACAATATATCATATTATGCGCGGATGATCATCGTAATAATAATTTAATCGATAATATGAGAGATATGATGCAAAGAATTATCGTAGTAATAATTGAGTATAAGCGAGTGACTTCTCACGTAAGCATCAATAATTAATCTAGTGTAACATCGCTTTGCAACCACGCCAGACATCGTATTTTTAACACGGGTGTTTCAACAGTTAACGGTAAAACTTCCGCCATTATTTTCATAAAGTATTTTTGTCGTTTTCTCTTTTCGACAATAATTTTGTTGTGGGGTCCACCAATGAAAAATGTACCGTCGTACGGATATTCTCTGACAAAAAGAATATTCCCCGACCAATCGAATATTATATAACCACTTGCTTACTTTGCAAAATTTATAAATATTACCCACAACTATAACATTACATCAAATCAACACCATAATATAAAAAAAGTTATTTCGAGAAAATTAAATCTTTATTCATAAAATCTGGGGTCTCACAGATTACACCATTGAACTTTTAATTTTTCAAATTACCTCATTAAACTAATTAAAAATAATTATTTTAAGTAAAAAATATTAGAAACTTTTTTTCTTCATAAAATGAGTAGAGTTTCATTAAATATAGATTCAAAAAAATTAAGGTGATTTTAAATTAAATTAATATTTACATAATTTTTTAATAGAATGACCCATTCTTAATATTAGAATTTTTTTAAAAAACTAAAATAGAAATTAAAAAAAAAAAATAGTAAAAGATAAATAAAAAAAACTGATTCAATTTTTTCAAAAAGAAATTAATAATTTTATAAATAAATATTATTTTCAAGAAAAAATTTGGAAAATTTTTCATATTTTAAAAAATTAGTAAAATTTTATAAAACATAGATTCAAAAAATAGACTTTATTTTCAAAAAAAAAAAAGATTTTTTTTTAAAAATCGATAAGGTTTCATAAAACTTAATTTTTTTAAACCTATATTTTATGAAACTTTACTCATTTTATGAGAAAAAAAATTAAAGTTTCTAATATTTTTTACTGAAAATAATAATAATTTTTAAAAATATTTAAAATAATTATTTTTAATTAGTTTAATGAGGTAATTTGAAAAATTAAAAGTTCAATGGTGTAATCAGTAAAACTTGCCAACTGTTGTGGGTATTTCATTAGTTTTACCGATTTCATTGATATTTTTATTTTGTAGGTACATATGATAATTCTTTGTTTCGGTGACATTTTAAAGTATTTTTCCTTATCTTTTGTAAATTCTTATAATTTTAATAAAAATATTTAGTTGATAATTTATTTATTTAATTTTTATAAAGGGGCACACTTGAAATTTTTTGCCCTGAGCTTAGAAAACATAGGATCGGATCTGAACGCACATAGAGCCTCGTCTGCGTGTCAGTATTCTATTGGCCAATTTAACTAACTTATCCAAAAATAAATTTTATACTAATCACTTCCATGTGTTAGATAAGGGTGAGGTAACTGGTAAGGTAACGTAAGGTAACGCCGGCCACTGCGGTAACTGGTAAGGTAACGTAACGTACGCGTATTGTGAAGGTACAAACTTTTAGTAGCGGAGGAATCTTCACATACAAAAGGCCAAAACTAAAGAGCTGGAATCTTCTTGTGCTTTCTTTCTAGAGAGTGATGGTGATGGTGATCCTGATCCAGATGATCAATTTTAAAATTATTCTGGATCGGAAAGTATTTATTCATTTTCCATCCATATTTACTACCCTTATTTAATTATTTTTTTCAAATTACAGAGTCACAAAAACTAGAATATCTATAGTTAGTCTATAAGTCATAGCTTTTTAATTACTGAAAGTCAAGCTTGCTTACAACCTAGTGAAAAATAACAATAATAATTTCAAGTGCATTCACTGTTTAGTAATTAAGCTGTATATATGAACTTAACACGATGCTAACATGGAATTTAAAGATTTTAGTAAGAATAATTTAATTTTACGGTTAGTTTAGAGAAACAAGGAATTATGTTAATTAGCCTGGTTAAATTAAAATATTAAAATTTCATTTTTCATACTAGTATTATATAAACCCTTGTACGTGTTATTGATCCATCAGCGCTATATATGTTTATTTAAATGAATTATTGATGAGATTAACAACTATGATTTGATCGATAAAATTATACTCTTTTCATTCTGTATTATTTGACCATTGTCAACTTTTTAATGTCAATTTTAAATTTCAAAATACAACGATAAATATCATAAAATATATTATTCATTGGCTTAATTTGACTTTTTCAATTAAATTGATCATTTTTGTAGTTAAAATTTATATTATTTTCTTGTAAAAATAAGTGGAGAAACTATAACTCTAAAGTAACTATGTTGAATTTAATACCAACTCTAATTTATATAAGTTTTAAAATATAAATGAATATGTTTAATCCTTAATTCTTATTTAATATACTACTATTGCAAGTAGATTCTAACTTTGCAGCATGGTGGGCTTGGATTTCTGGTTCTGTCTTATAGATTACAATCCATTTAATTAAGAGGCCAGAGGCAGTAAGAGGGAGTGAGGGAATAAAGTGGGCTGATAATAGAGACCCATATAAAATTCTTGAGGAAGACTGAATTTTGAACTTTTAGACAGTCTAAAGAGTAAAGACTAAACTTTCTGTAATCTATAATTCAAACATGGCAGGAAAAGTGGATTCAAAAGGGAAAAAAGAGATTATTACCATTTTTTCTTTAATTTCATTTTACCCACTCTTTATTGATTTTTCCATAATGAGGAAATTGAAAATCTCCTTGATATGCAGAAGCATCATTAACAGGTAGTTCTTATTTTAGTTTATAAAAAAATTCCACTACAACTTCTGATGATAGTTGGCTTAGTCATGAAAACTAAAACCTCAATAACACAAATTTGAAATGTGAAGATGTTTTGAGAGAGAGAGAGAGAGGCAATAGTTAAATAAATCTGTATTTATAATTCCTTGGCCATACATTCTTGAATGAAAGGAGTTACCCAAGTTAAATGCCTAGCTAGGTGAGGCAGCAATTAATTTTGTCATCATATATATATATATATATATATATATATATATATATATACACACACACACACAAACACATGGAGAGTATTAAGTGCATACCTCTTTATTTAACATACTTTGTTCACCACTTTTAACGACGGACCGGGTGACGGTTCGGTTCGTCAGCATATATCGAGTAATCCAATATCCCATTTTTAATGACGCATCAAACCGTCGTATAAACTTATAAATCATTTATCTGTTTTATAGCGACCGAGACCAGCAAATCATCAAACCGTGGCATCCTAATCATTACTAAAAGGTAGTAGCGATTTGTAAAATAAAGAGGTATGTATCAGAAACGAACTATATATATATATATATATATATATATATATATTGAAGTTGTTGCAAAAAATCAAAATATTAGCGCGATGACTCAAAAATAAAATTAACAAATCACTAATACTATGATTAGTGCATAATATAAGTGTACAACTAGCAAACCAATTGGTGCTATGTCTTTGCGCTGATGGAGGACAAGAACATAAAGCCAATTCGTGCGAGTCTTTGTCTTTGGGGACCAAGACTTTTTGTATCAGTAGTAGTTGTATGGACTTCATTACATTGTCCTAATCTTGAAAACTGATCGACTATAAGTCAATTCTTGAAAATGTCTATAAATAAGCAACCCCAAATTCTTGTAGTTGGGCCTTTGCCATGTTATCCATTGCCAATTTGCCACCCTAGTTAGGTCTCCAATCCTCTGACTTTCCAACTCTGTGCCACAATATTTCCAAGTCTAAGAAATAGTTTATCGGTTCTACTTTTAGGATAATTTTTCATTTTCTTCAAAACTACAAATCTAAATAACGATTCATAAAGTTTAAAAATAAAATGTATCTATAATTTTACAACTTAACACACAAAAAAAATTAATAATAATAATAATTTGGAACGGATGGATGGATGGATGGATGGATGGAATATCTTAAGTAGTATATAATTACACTAAAAGGATAAAATATTGTTAATTAAAGTTTGCAAAGCAGCTCATATTATTTACCATAGTAATACATATGTCCATGCAATTTTTAAATTAATTTATTTTCCAGAGATGGGTTCGAAACTTAAATTTATTTCCTAATTTGATTTCTTTCTCACATCCCAATCTCGTTGCAAATCCACGTTAAAGAAAGAAGAAGTAAAGAGAGAGTATATATTTGGAGAATATATGACATATAGAGTCCGGATATTAAAATTCAGCCTTTATTCATTCGTCGTCTTCACTTTTCGCTTTTAGCGGACGGACCGGCGATGGTTGGTCATCTACAACCGTCGTTTATACTTTTAACGACGCTATATATGTTGTCCGTCGTTAAAAGTATAGGCGACGGTTGTAGATAATCGAATTATCGTGGTATAAAATCGCCATTAAAGGAAGTAAGTTCGAATGAGTTGAATAAAGGTCGAGCTTAAGATCCGGACCGATGACATATATATGCGGAAATATCAGTTTCATATGTCAGTGGCAGCCTCAATCCCTCAGTTATGGAGGTAGGTGTACATAAATAAAAGTCCACAACTCTCCCTCTCTCTTTCTCTGTTCCGATTAAAAATTCAATTCAGGGCCTGTAACTCAAGAATTCAAACTTAGCTATCATGTTAATGGAGAAGGTATCATAATTTCTTCCAGCAAGGAAAAAGAAAAAACAGAGATGAACAACATTTCCCATAATTTTCTCTTCACTTTCCTTCTTTTTCTCACACTTTACCTTCCAAATCACATTAATGGAAATGCAGAGCTGAGAGCTTTAATGGAGATAAAATTGTCTCTAGACCCAGATAACAAGTTCTTGAAATCATGGACCAATGAGGGGGACCCATGTAATGTTGGGTCATTTGAGGGCGTGGTTTGCAACGAGCATCTTAAGGTTTCTAATATTTCATTGCAGGCCAAAGGTCTCACCGGCAGGCTTTCGCCGGCGGTGGCCAGACTTAAGTGCTTGTCCGGTCTTTATTTGCACTTCAACTCTTTGTCTGGAGAGATACCAAAAGAGATTTCCAATCTCACTGAGTTGACTGATCTTTATCTCAATATGAATAATCTTACAGGGATTATACCTCCTCAGATTGGGAACATGGCTAGTCTTCAACGTAAGTAATTGTACCCCAAAAGATTGTTTTTTTTTAAAACAAAAAAATTTAACTTTTTATACACTGTTGAGCATTGTTAGTTTTTTTGGAAGTGATTTTTTTGTGAAAATTAAGTAGGGTTTCTTGAAATTTTGATTTGGGCATCAACTGTATAGTCAAAAGTTTAAATTTTAATTGAAAATTCATGGTTTTCCCTACTTTGAGGAAATGGTTGGTTTTAAACTGAACAACAAAATCAAATAGATCAATTTTTTTTAAAAATCAAAATACTAAGCAATTTTATGGGTTTTGTATTGTAAAATTAGCTTGACTGGCAATCCTTGGAAAAAAGAAAAGAAAAAGAACTTTCATGATTTTGGTAATTTGCCCTATTTGAAGTTTTCCGCAATGTTAGCTTATACAGAGTGTAAATTTGTTGTTTCTTTAGTTCTGGAGCTATGTTATAATCAGTTGAATGGAAGCATACCAACGGAGATTGGGTACTTAAAGAAGCTAAGTGTTGTTACATTTCAACATAATAGATTAACTGGTCCAATTCCCTCCAGCATAGGGAACCTGGGGATGCTAAAATGGCTCAATTTGAGCTTTAATCAGCTATCTGGTAAGATTCCTATTAAATTAGCTAATTCTCCTCAGTTGAAGGTTCTTGATGTTCGAAACAACACTCTCTCTGGACTAGTCCCTCCTGGTAAGTTTAAGCTTTAAATATTCTTTTGGCATTTCATTTTTTGGTTCTTATCTACCTATATTGATGGGAGTTTTTTTTCCCTTTTCGGTTATGAAGCTTTAAAGAAATTATATGGAGGATTCAACTGTGAAAACAATCCTGGTTTATGCGGTGTTGGGTTTACTTCATTGAGAATTTGCAGTTCTTGGGATGATACAGGCATTAACCAAATTGAACCCTTTGCACAACCTATAGCAAATGGTACTGCTCCAAAACATGTCCCCCTGAGTGCTAAGTTTAATGCACATTGCAACCAAACCCATTGCCCAAAATCATCAAAACTCCCTCAAATTGCCATTGTTGCTGTGGTGACAATAGCCAGTATTATATTGATTGTTGTTGGGTTTCTGTGTGTATTTCAGTACCGTAGGCGAAAACATAAAATTGGGATCACATCTGATGGTAGTGGTATTTCTGATGATCGGCTTAGTGCTAACGAGACCAAGGATTTTTACTCAAGAAGTGCCTCTCCACTTATAACTCTCGAGTATAGTAATAAATGGGATCCAATGATTAGTTATCAAATTGGCAGTGAGGATTCTGATGAGTTTCTACAAAGGTTCAAGTTCAACTTGGAAGAGGTTGAGTCAGCCACTCAATACTTCTCCGAGGTGAATTTGTTAGGGAAGAGCAAATTCTCTGCTGTGTTCAAAGGGATATTAAAAGATGGGTCAGTTGTAGCGATAAAAAGCATTAATGTGATCAGCTGTAAATCGGAGGAAGTTGAGTTCATGAATGGGTTGCGCTTATTGACCTCCCTAAGACATGAAAACCTCACTAGACTGCGAGGTTTTTGCTGCTCAATGGGCAGGGGTGAATGTTTTCTTATCTATGATTTTGCTACTAGAGGAAACCTTTCACGATATCTGGACTTGGCAGATGGAAGCAGCCACACTCTTGACTGGCAGAGAAGGGTTTCTATAATCACTGGGATTGCAAAAGGTTAGTACATTTACCATATTCCGCCATAATGGAATTTGTTAAATGAAGATGATGTGAATATTCTTTTCAAGAAATATTAGTCCTGTAATAATTTTTCCTTTGTTTTTTTTTTTTTTTTTTTCGGACCAGGTATTGCATATTTACACAGGAGTGAAACAAACAGACCTGCAATAGTACACCAAAACATATCTGTTGAGAAAGTTCTCCTTGACCAGCAGTTTAATCCAATAATCATGGATTCTGGACTTCTAAAGATCCTTGCCGATGATACTGTATTCTCAGCCCTAAAGGTCAGTGCTGCCCTGGGATACATGGCTCCCGAGTACATTACCACTGGCCGTTTCACAGAGAAGAGTGACGTTTACGCATTTGGGGTGATCATCCTTCAGATTCTATCTGGTAAAACAAATCTCACTAACTCAATGCAACAGGCAGCTGAATCCTGCAAATACGAAGATTTCGTTGATCCCAATATGAATGGCAAGTTCTCTAAATCTGGGGCGACTAAATTAACAAAGATTGCACTGGTGTGCACTGATGAGCTTCCAGAATGCAGGCCAACCATGAAGGCAGTGATACAAAATCTAGGCAACATTGAAGATTAAAAGAGATTTACAGCGTGTATAGTAGAGCTGGTGGAGAGGAAATCAGTAGCAAATAATATCTTTTTTGATTGCTTCTTATAATAATAGAACACTATGATACATATTAAAAGCACCACATTGTCATACTGGTGCGAGAAATATTGTGAACTCATACCTCATTTCACTTGTGAATAAATTTTGTAATTTTATCATCAAATTAGACATGCATTTTGATCCCTATTCATGCGATGCTGAGTACTCTGCAGCTCTCTCCTAAACTTTAAGTAGATATTATCAACGAAAGTGATATATAGATATTTCTATTTGGAAGCTTCTCTGAAAGAAAAATCTACAAAGCCAATAGTACTGCAAATATGAAATTCACCAGGAACCTAACCCACAAATTAGGCAGAAATCACAATTTTTATTTCATCTATTCTAATGCTAAATAATGTTACACCGCAACTGTTTTGGAACCATTTCTGTGTTTGATTATTTTCTTCTCAGGGAAATAAATTATCTGAGTTCCTACATGCATAAACACAAAAAATGGCACGAGCACTCTAGTGTACAAGGGATGGCTCTTCCCCCAAATAAACATCTAAGCAACCGCGCTATGCAGTTGATTATCTAGAGACCACTCTTCTGGCCACCACTCTGGTCTAATGACTTCAACCTTCACATCTTCCTGTCCTTGTATAAACAAGGTTCCTGACTCTTTGAAGGCTTCTTCAAGGTGCAAGGGACCAAGCCCACAAGACCCAAGTGCAGTAGTGACAATCCCAGCCTTCTTACCAGATGCAGCTACCACAACTTCTGATCCAGGAGCAACTTTCTGCTCCAACTCTGTAACAGGGGAAAGAAATATTACAAGATCACCGAATGTCCTTGAGAATAGATGGAAGGTTGTTCTACCTTTTCTACTATCATCAACAAACTTCAACGGAATCAAGCGTTCGAATGACCCAACGGTGATGTGCCCGAGCAATGAGTTCTTGACCAATGTAGCACCCCTTGTCAAAGTTTATGGCATTCAGACCAGAAAGATTGTATTCTAGAGGAATTGCCTCACCTACAAAAATTAATCACAAACTCAGATTGAAAGTTAAAAACTTCAGACCCATAAGCTGGAGCTCAGTTATTATATTTCTGGGAACTAGGCATACCAATTCCATATCAATAGTAGTGCCTTTTGCACTTTTGGTTAGTGATCAGTTCTAAGCGATGTCAAGAGTAACCAATATGACACCATGCAGTAACACATCTAATCTAAATAGACAGAAGCTTTCTAAATCAAGACTAAAGATATACATCTCATCTTTCACAATTTAAACCTACTACATTGCATATACAGAAAACTCCAGTACAGAAAGCATAATTGTGCACATTAACAAGCCTCTCCGAGAAAAAATAAAATAAAATCCAAGCAACATAGGAGATGAATATACACCTTTTGGTATCTCAATAGATCCTTCAGGAACTCCCTTCTCCAGTCTCCAGAGTAGGTAATTTTGTTCATCGGTTTCCTTGTAAGCCTCTACCAAAGTGCTGATAGAAAATAGTTTTACACGATCTGTTAAAAAGTTATAACTTAAATTGTTATGTTCTTGCAAGCTTATATATAATGTGCCAAATTTTATACAAAAAGATCTCACAGGTAGTCAAGGTAATGGGAACTCACGCGTCGTATTGGATGGAAAGATGCCCCTAAATCCAAGGCATTCCAATCTGGGATCCTTGTACCATTGCCATCCAAGATTAATTCCTCATGCAGCCACCTAGCAGCGCACACCTGTGTAGACGGATCCAATAAGCATATTGGACCACCTCCTTACCTAAAAGGTTAACCTATTCTAACATACTTATTATCCAATCTACACTCTTGAATTTATCCAATGTGGGATTCATGTGAAATATCCCAACAATCTTCACCTTTCACTTGAATACCCATCACAAGTATCATACTAGACCCAATAAGCATGTTGGACCACCTCACTTACCTAAAAGGTTAACATATTAGGTTGAGGTTCTAACATACTTATTAACCCATCTACACTCTTGAATTTATCCAATGTGGGATTCATGTGAAATATCCCAACACAGCTGAAATGCATGAGCAATCCACAGTGCCACCATAGCCGATGCCAGAAGCCTCTGGTTCTTCTACACTTGACAAGCTTTCAGTTAGATTCCCACCATACCATTGCCAACAAGAGAATTCCTCTGCTGCACTCTCAATATCAACCTTGGACCTCAACCGGTATCTAAAACATTAACACAAACAATAAGTTAATAGAAAGTCAAAGCGGCTTTTGATGTCTGCTAGATAAGCAATATTGTCCCAAATGATCTTTCTAAGCCTGGTTATTGTGGTGAGAGCTAATATGAAAATAATTCACAAAAAGCAGAATGAATCATATTAATCTCAAAGCTTTAATATATAAGGGCCTATGGATACCTTGTATAATATATTACATGTCTACAATATTTGCTGCACTATTCTTGCCACTTGAGAGTAAGAGAGTGCTAACAGAAATGAACAGACCAGAGCGCTTGGGTCATAAACCATATCATCCATGTATAATGGCTACCACTACCAAAACCTACTGTTCTCTAGCAATACCAACTTGAAGGTTCAGACAGTATTATATATTCCTCCTCTTTCACAACGAGTTGAACTCGGTATAAAAACTATTATAAAATTTAGTTTGTTCATAAACTTTTTATATAATCTTGCCATATTCAGTTACCTTTATTTCCCCTTCTAACAGTGAAATTATGAACTTGCTCAAAGTAGACTGCATTCATGTAGGAGCTCCGCTGGATAAGTTCATTTACCAAGTCACTAAAAAGAGAGTTCTTAACAAATGGATAACATTACTACCAAAAAATGTTTTTCAGCTGGATTTTGACAAACTACATGACAGAAGTTCAGAAGTTCGAAAGCTATAATCTTATGTTGGGCAATTACGTAGACCGTGTATTTATGTCTTCTTGAGTAATTAGGTAGGCTGTCTTCTTGGCAAAGAATTAAAGCACCAAATAAAAGATTAAAGACTCTCCCGGGTGATATATCTAGTCACACTTCCCTGTCTATAGTTTCTTAATTAGGAAAATTAGCTGACTTTATGATACATGGATTTTAGATATTTACTATCATATATAAATAGGAATATTAACTAACTTTATGATACATGGATTTTAGATATTTACAATTCATATACATCAAGCTTTATTTGAATACTTGTAATTAGAAAATTATGCAATACTATCAAAGAAAGATTCAAAATTTAGATAGACTCTCAATGCCAATTGGAAAATCATTAAGCAACCATATCCATAACAATGTATATGAAGGATTAAAAGACATAACTTACTTCTTCAAGGTGTCCAATAGCTCATCCAATACAGACCCATCTACATCAGCAAACAACTCGAATTCATTCGGGTTTTGGACCGGGTCCAGACCCGGATCAATCAAGCTTCTCTACAGGGCAGGAGGGTCTGTATGTAAACATATCATACAAAAACCTTCCCTGAGGTGTCAACATTGGCGGAATCGAAACAGAGGACATGTTAGGCGTAGGCACAGTCTAAGTCTTCTCACCCACGGGTTCGCCTCTGTACCGTACATCGTTGGTTAACAGACCCTGAAGGTGTCGGGTCTTGAGGAGAGAGGCCACTGGACCCACATTTTCAACCTATTGGGTGGATTGGTTAACTAGTTTTTAGGTGATCTATTGATTTGATTTTGGATTCATATTATTATTACAAATATGAATTATATCTAGCTTAACTATTTTTAATTTATAAGACTCTTTTAGTATAACAGAAATTAAGAGTTTAGTGAAACTATAATTTGAAAAATAAGTTGATCTGGATTCGACATATAACTATTTAAATCTAAACCAAATAACATAAATTAAATATAAATAATATGATTTTGGTTTCAAAATTAACTCAAACCTTTTTTTTTGTCGGGTCTAGGTGACAGATACTTTAATTCTAATTTTTTATTCATGTTATGACTATTTGCAAAACAAGTTAAAAGTTAAAGTCAAAGTCAAAGCTGTTGTTTGAATGTGTGTGCTCATATGCTCTGTTGCCGGTGGTGGGCATCACGTGGCGGATTTGTCTGGTAGAGTTGTTCAAACAGAAAATGGCCGGGAGGACATATATTTTCTTCGTGCTTTTTGGTCGGGCAACCAAATTGGCGGCTGGCAAGCTCACAATAAATGGTCATTTCTATAGCACAACCAACTTGGGTTCCTATTTTTGCCTGAACCTAACCACCCCACCCACTACCTATGTAAAAATGGAATATTTTATTTTTATTTTCCAAAAATCATTTCACAGTTTTTATTTTAACGTGCACACACTAGTTACTGCACACGCATAATGTGTACCAAAACAAAGAAAAGAGGACTAATTTATGTATACTGCGTAGTATCTGGTTGAACCCCTTAGTGTCCAACTTAAGTTATACTACCTCCGTTCTTAAAATATTATCGTTTAAAATTTTTGTATATGAATTAAGAAAGTCATTTAATACTATGATGAAGTTGAAAACTATTAATACAAGGAGGAACATTTCTTGTGACAATAAGAGAAGGTAAGAGTGATATAAGAAAATAAATAATTTATTCTCCTAGAAAGTTGTAAACAATAAATAAATTGAAACACAATTTTTTTTTCTTTTTAAGAACGGAAGGAGTATTAAATTTATTTTTGCAGTGTTGCCGAATTAAGTCATGTATATATGAGCTGTTTGATTGTTGACTTTTTAATTAGTGTGAAAAAGGAAAAACCATTGGTGCTAATCCACTGGTTTTAATCCCAATCCACACAACACGTTGGAATTACTCGGATTCGATTGCCCACGCTCAGATGCATGTACACACCCCACCCTCTTTAATTATCCCACTCTTTCTCTCATTTAAAACCCATTCTATCCCACCACCAAATTTAAACATATTTTTACAACACCAAAATGAAGCTAGTTTGGTCACCGGAGACAGCATCAAAAGCTTATCTTAACACCGTTAAATCCGTGAGTAATAATTAATTCAAGTTATGTTTGTATGTTTTAATATATTTGGAATTGTAAATGTTGTTTTAGTTCCAGTTCCAAAATAAGTTTGGAATTAATGAGTTGCCAAACAGATATATTTTTTGGAGTTTCAATCTGATCATCATCTTTCTTTATTGAATTACTTATGCAGTGTGAAAATTTCCAAGAATCAAGCGTAGCAGAGCTCTTGTCCGCCATGGCTGCAGGGTGGAACGCTAAATTAATAGTAGAAACATGGTCAAGGGGTGGCGTGACAACAAGCAGCATAGGCCTTGCCATTGCAAGCCGGCACACGTGTGGAAGACACGTGTGTATAGTCCCGGATGACCTGTCAAGATCCGAATACGTGGAAGCCATGGAAAAGGCGGGTATGTCGCCGGAGGTCATTGTAGGCCGGGAGCCGGAGGAAGCGTTCGGGGAGTTGATGGGCATAGATTTTTTAGTGGTGAATTGTAAAAATGATGACTTTACAAGAATATTGAGGGTGGCTAAATTAGGCCACAGGGGCGCAGTTTTAGTGTGCAAGAATGCTAGCAGCTCAAAGTCAGACTACTTTCGATGGCGTGGCGTCGTTGATGGGGGATTGCGGCTCGTGCGGTCCGTGATTTTGCCGGTAGGGAAGGGACTTGACATTGCACATGTAGGAGCTAAAAGTTCAGGTTCAGGTAGAAAGGGTGGTGAGAGCAGATGGATTAAGCGTATTGATAGGCAATCTGGTGAAGAGTTTGTGATTAGGAAATGAAGTTTATTCAATTTTGTTAGATCAAGAAGGACCCGGATTTTTGACCTTTCAATTTTCTTTTGGTTGTATTGGCAATGGCATGGCAGGTCATTAATGAAAAGCATTCCCATAACTGGAAACCACTTGCTCCATACTCTCTCATTTCAAAATATAAGAATATTAATGATTTTTTAAATTATTTTTTTTACTTTTAATCGATTCATCACTATGTAAAAAATACTATTCATTGTATTATTTTATATTTTTTAATAAATTATTTCAATTTTAATTTAACTTTTAAAAATTAATAATTATTATTATTATTAGAACCAACAACTATTTTCTTTCTTACTTCTGTACATACTAACTAGCTAGATACAAAGAAAGTCCATTTGGCTACAACAACCTCCCTCTTATTATTATGTCAACATCTCTCTGGATCTTTTTCTCATTAAAACATCACAATGCCCACATTTAATTCCGTACAAGACTAGATTAGTACAAAATTAAAGGGGTTTGAGTCTACATTAAAAACATGCTAAATATTTCTCCTCCTCCTTAATTTTTATATAAAATAGGTTTATTTTTTAACTACTGAACATGATTTTTTAAAACTAATTTTTAAATAAAATAGGTTTATTTTTTAACTACTCAACATGATTTTTTTATCTAGTTTAAAAGTGATACAACACCAAATCAACACAATGTGGCAAAACCGATACGTGTATAATTTTTTTTTATAAAACTTGAAAGGCTAAATAAAATAAAAAAAACCTAGTATAAAAGGGATAAATTAGTAAATATAACTAAAGTTGTAGAAAGAAAAAGAAGGTGACACAAAGCCGCTTTATGATACGGTCCTTCTTTCTAGGGGGACCGGAAACTTTCAATCGGTATCGGTCCAAATTTTTTTTTTTCAACAATACTACTATCATATAACATAAAAAAAAATCACATAATACACACATGTATACTGTGAGCCTCTGTCTGACGTATGGAGCGCAAAAATATGCATGTGTGTGTATATGAACATTGTGTGAACTTTTTTTATGTGATAGTAACAATATTTTAAAAACAAGCATGTAAAATCACTAAGATATAGTTTTACAGGTCAATTTAAATCACCAACCGATATTGAATGTAGATATAGATAGTTTCACAATATAATGAAATGGCAATGACTTGGTTGATAGTAGAATAATTGAAAATTGTGTTTGATTCATTGATTACATTTCTTCTTCTTTAGCATTTGGTGCAGTAATAATAAACAAGTGTATGAGATGTTTCCTAATTCTATGATAACAATTATAACATGGCAGTTTTATCTTTCCTTCCTTCCCAAATTCTGCTTTCCAAAACCAATAGAGTAGATCCCTTCAGTTGTCATACCCAGTAATTGTGAATGTTGTCACCAGTTACACACTTATCCATACCATCATAGTCTTCCAAAGACAAGAAACTTTAATTACAAGTCACGGTCGTGAAGCTTACTAACAATGTAGAGTAGAAAATGTACTCATGCGCTGGCTGGCTGGCTAGCTCAGTCGTAACTGCCTCGGCCTCTTCTGAAAGCTTTCTTTTGGGAAATGACCTTCTTGTTCTGTAGTCTTTTCTGCTCTCCAATAGCGGCTCTTTTGGATAAAGATAAAACATAAGTACATATTAATTGCATCTTTTATAATACTATAACCCTATCAGATGTCGCTGTGAAATTACAAATAGTGTTTTGAGAAGTTAGGCAAAGGTCCCAAAGCACCAAGACTAGAATAAGAAACCAAAAGAATACACTATTCAATAAGATCTTACATTTTGGCAATTTTCTTAACTTGCTCTTCTGAAGGAGGTGGTGGGACATAGGAAGCAGCATCAATAATTGTCTGTTTTATCAATTCTAAGAAAGTTAAGAAAAATACTGAACAAGTATGCACAGGCAAAAATGAATCAATAAAACATGATCACCACATAATGAAAAACAACGAAGACTGAACATGATGCAGTTCTTTTTAACTGAAGCGTGCATATCACTCGGATAAAATTTGAGTATGATGATGTCATTGGTATCATATCGCACACGAATGTATAAAGCAGATATGCATCCACTAATACCTTTAGTTTTTTATATTAGTACCTGTAGTTTCCCCAAAGCATCTTCAATGTTACCCCTGGAGAAGAATAGAAGCATGTAACTAATAACCTTCGCAACACAGAAACACAGAACAAGAGAGGTAGAGGGCAGAAGTTTACTTCTGTGTTCTAGTCTTCGTCGAAGAAATCACTATCTCCCCATCTTTGTTTATCCGATTCTTTTCCTGTTCATGACATAAAAAAATAATTGAATAACGAGATGACATGTTAATTGATGATGTCCAAATGCTACAAGATTGTTCCTTCATGGATACAAGTTACAACGAAAAAATAATCATTTTTCTAGTGTCATAAGTCATCACTTTGAGAATAAAGCAACCCATCTGAACTTTCTAGAGCGTGCATCACTTGTTAAAATATGCCTGAAAACCGAAGGTAGGTAAATTCTACCCAATTCTCCAAAATAAAATCATATATCAGATTCTTAAAAAGAAAACATGAGCAGAAATGCCCAGTAACTAACCGCTTGCATAATCCTGTCCCTGACCCTCTCACTTAACCATTGTGCATCTTTAACATTAAATCGCATATCCACCTTTGTGTTTACTGTAGATCAAAGATATAACGAAAAATAATACATAATCTTTGAAAAATTGAAGGGAAAGTGGAAATCAAAAACCCTAAATCATCACAGTAAGTGAGGCGCCATTCTTTAATTTGTTTAGAAGACAGATTCCACAAACCTTTATTGACATTTTGACCTCCCGGACCCCCACTTCTGGCAAAGCTCACAGTAACATGGTCTAAATGATAAAACAAAGCTTGCATTTATTAGAAGCACATTGAGCTCAAATAAATATTATATCTATATTACAAAACATGCTGCTGCAGTAGCCACTAGGGGTGCTCAAAAAATTCGTTTTTTCGATTTTTTACCGAACCGGTTGAAACCGGTACCGTTTTTTTCGGTTTCGATTTTTTCAGTAGCGCTTTTTCAGTTTTTTTATATTTTTCGGTACCGGTAATAAAAATTTTGAATTTGATAAATACCGAAAAAACCCGAAAAGTTGAAAAGTTGAAAAATTCCTTTGTTCCTTGCTGAAAAGTTGAAAAGTTGTGGTACTATTTTATTCCTTTGTGGTACTGTTTAAAAGTTGTGGCTTGCTAGGGATTTGATGAGAACCTTGAGACCAGTGCCAACAACAACAACAACGTCCTTCTATGACTATCTCTCATGCATACCCATATAGTATAATATATACGTGTTGCTCCAAGTGTCAATTCCTCATCTCATGCAACTACTGTTATATATATATATATGGGGAGTGATTTATTATCTCCTGTCATTATTTATAATGTGGGACAGTCTAAATGTAAAAAAATTCTTACGGACAATCTCACATTGCCGTTGCAGTAGGCAAGACTTCAATAACTGGAAAAAAGAGAAGGTAACAAATTAACAATCATCAAAAGAATTAACCAAAAATTTCAAACTACAATTACTATTTACTACAACTATGATAGTTAAATACTCTTAGACTAACAATTGTAATTAGTATTTGTAAAAATGTAATTTACTAGTCTCATTTCTTAGTTTTAAAAAATTTGTTAATATAAAAAATAATTATTTAATTATTGCGGTATAACCGAAAACCGAACCGAAAAAACCGACACCGACTTTGTACCGAACTGGTACCGAAATCGGTTATTCACTACCGGTACCGGTTCTTGATTTTTCGGGTTTTTCGGTTTGGTACCGGTTCGGTTTTTTACCGATGAGCACCCCTAGTAGCCACTGGTAATAAAAAAAAATTAAAGCAGCCACTATTATTAACATCAGAGATAGAGTTCAAAAACAAAGCATTTTCTACTAACTACCCAAAAACACAATTGCAAAATTTCCCCAACCATCTTCAATTACGAATGTTGTCCAATTTATAATCCAAAAGTGAAAAACTAAATTTTTGCTACTTCTCTCTTGGGTTTGCATACACACAACAAATTTATCAAAGAACGTGCCCTCAAAATTTAAATCTTTTCACACTGCCACAAGGCCCACAAGTTTTCGAGCAGAAACTAACTGCCCAGCCATAGAACACGTACTGGAACATGGCACACAATATGGCCAAGAAAGACCTATAATGCATCGTAAGTAGTCATCATATAAAGCAAGAAACTCACTAAAGTTAACAAAAGCAAAGAAGGAGATAAGAGGGAACGGTAGTTGATACAACTAGCTGAATAACTTGTCATTTCGTTACATATACTTTTAACTATTCAAAGGCCAGAACTAGCCAATAAGATCAAAGTCTAGAACAAATACAATTAATTACACATTCAACTATAACTTTTGGTATACTAATCGGCATCAATATCACATTATTACTTGATGCATGCTAACTCTGTGGAAACCTATCAGTATATTTCAAGAAACACCCCGAATGCTATCATAAAAAAGATGGGGAAAAGTAGAAAAGGAATCAAGAAAAAGTTGAAGAGAGTCAAAAGGCAAAAGCTTTGCAGAGGTTTAACTTGAAGGGCTTAGGTGAAGTCACCAAGAACTATCTTGAAGGAAAGTTTTGGTTTTCCAGGAAGCTTGAATTTGGAGGGGCTTAGGTGTGGTCACGAAGTATTATTTTGAAGGGAAGTGTGGGTTTCCAGGAAAATATAGTGGGAATAAACTTTAGGAATTGGAGTGGCTAAACAAATATTATTCCAGAAGCTAAACCTTCAACTACACTATCAGGATGAATTCAACAGGTGCTAAAGCTACCATCCATTCAGAGAGGAAATTACTAGACCAAAAAGATTTTCAGGTTTAAAAATAATCCATTAATTGTCCAGAAAGAATTTCAGGGTTAAAGAGATGGGCCCATCATATACCAGAACTCGAGCACGACTGAAGAGAACAAGAAATTACTCCTGAATCATAAGCACAATAACATCTAGTCTTAACTCAAGATTATAAATCATGTCCAGCACTGTTTAGTTTCAAAGCTGTATCATGTTTCCAGGCATTTAAAGCCCACCTTAGAAAAATCACTCATACCAACTTAAGACAGGGAATATTACTTTGCTGATGAACCTAAAATGAAAGTAAATGCAATATTCAATCTTTCATCAGATAGTATCAATGTTTACCATCAGACATATCACATGACTCAAGCAATTAAACAATTATTACCCTTTAACAGTTCATCCAACTAATATTAGCAAAAAAAATCATTTTAATTCGACAGTAAAATGTAAAATAAGAGAGCCATAAATTTTACTGAAGTACCTATAGTGATTTTGGGGATAGGTTCGTTGCCCGCAGAAAGAGCTCTTTCCTGAGCTTCATGCAATATCTGCTGAATCTGAGACAACCTTGATGACGCCTTCGTACGTCCTCCTTCGCTGGCGGCGCACCGGACAGCTGGACTGTAGCTAATCATCATGGCACGTGACACGAGACGAAGGTTGATGCCGAAGCTTGGCAACATTGAACGGAACATGGGCAGAGATGCCAAGGACAAGGATGGATGGAAGATATCTCTGACAATCATGCTGGTTGTTGCTCTGATTGCAGCCATTTTTACCGGCTTCAATCGTCAAAACCCTAATAATTGTTCGTTCGGAATGAAACTGAGCAGTACTCGACCACCACTTCACGGCCTCCAATTGACTGAATTTTCCTATAAAACAAACAAAAAATAATTTGTGTGGCGAATTGGAAACAATAGAAGAATTATTGATGCTTTAATTTCTAATTTTCTGAATTTTAAATATGTTTTGTAATTTTTATTTGTGTGAATTTATTTTTTTACCTGATGTAAAGTGTGTATTTTTTTTTATGTAGTAAAGTTTGTTTATAATTTTTTTTTCCTGTTTTATGTGAGACTTAATATTATAATAAAAATAATATACTTATTGTAACTCTACAACTTTAAAAAATAATTATAACAAATAAGTTTCTCCCCATATCAAGACATTATTAATCGGAAGTGTGGGGTCAGAAATAAGTCTCTCTCTCTGTAATACTTATATGCTATTCCTATGCCTATGGGCTATGCATTCAAAATCACAGGTTCTTCGGTTCCAATTAAGTGTCATGTTAATTGTTAAGCTACATACTTATTCTTTAAATAGAAATATATATACTCCTTTCGTCCCATAGTTATAGGATGTCCCAATATATAAACTACTTACTATTTATAAAATTTAATTGATTCATTATTTTACTTTTATGCCCTTATAGTAAATATTCAATCATTACTTTTTTTTTTTTTTGAAGAAACAACATTCAATATCATTATTGTTATCATCACATTTAATGTTGTTGTATTCTCAATAAAAGAATTCAACTTTTTAGGCTCAATAAATGAATTTGGAATAACAAACGTTTTGTGATTGGTTGAAAGCTTATGTAGATTAAAATGATCAATTAAGTTGAGAGTTTCAATGTGATAAATAAGTAAGGAGTAATTAATTTATTCATTAATTTCATATTAAGGGGTATATATGATAAATTTTTGTTAAAATTGCCACTTAAACTGATTTTCTTAAACTGTGCCAAAAGAAATCAACCTATAACTATGGAACGGAGGGAGTAGTATTTAACAATACAGAATTTTTAAAATTACTTAGTTCTGTAGTTTCTTGGTTCTAAATGAGTGTGAGAGTTAAATAAAGCAACCACTTAATGATGGCCTGAAAGGTATAAAAGTACAACTTGAACTCGGCAAGCATGGCATCAAAACTTGCAGCCAGTTTGAACTTGTAGGCTCTGATGTACAAGTGGCGGTGTACATATATATGTGTCAAAAGGTTCAGCGAATTTGGTAGTAGCTAAAATCCGCGAAGTTCCTTTGCCTTGTTATTCAGCAAGGTTTCTCCTTTCCTTTTCTTGATATCACCTAATAGCCTCTTAACATATGCAATGTATCCGTCAACATCAAATTTCCTCTTGCAACCTGCAAAGTTCATGTAGCGTATTTTCCCAAATACTGCTCGCTCTTTCCACCCCTGAAATGCATCAACAATACACCTCAGAATTACACTCTAGCCTACTATGTCTAATAAAATTTCACTTGGGATGATAACCAAATTATAGTAAATCCGATAACCACAGAGCACCTATGCATGTAAATGAATGATAATAGTGAATACTACTATATCACTCAATCACCCTTGACAATTAATCAAAAAACAAGAGTGCATCCACACCTGATCATGTACACCGCAGATTGACCACATGCAGCCAACATATCCATTAGGATCTCTCCCATCAATTTCATACTGCATCTCATTCAAGATTAAAATTAATTAGATGCATTCACTATATAATTCATGATAGAAACTGACATCGAATACCTTATCATTCAGATATATTGATATAGCGAGAGCTTCTACAGGCCCACTCGTCCATTCAAGAATCTTTTTTGCCCAATACATCCTGTTTCCATATTTACAGTTTGTAAATTTAAACAACATCCCAAGCTGCAATTGTTCATTAGAAAACTTACTTGAGCTATTGTGTAGCTTGTTACAACAAACAATGATTTGCACTATTGTTCATATCATGTCTACTGTTGTTGATTTTAAAATTGGAAAACAGTTCTTTGTAGTTCTTACATATGCAAATCAATAAACTAGTTAAAGAAACAAACAAAATGACAATGAAAAGGAAAAGGAAAAGCAAAAGAAACGGTCTCATGATCATGCAAAAAGGGAAGACGTTATAGTGGACCCCATCCCAAAAAGATAAGTCATGTCAGAGAATTGATTGTCAACAACATATCCAGACGAAGTCTAAGCCTTTTGATAGTATTACCGCAATGAGAAATCCTACACTTCAGAAAGCATTCCAACACGAATGACAATTCCACTTGAAATTAGAAATGAAACAACTTGCTCATATAAAGACATGCTAAATGCCACATTAGCAACTAAGAGTTTAAAAACCTGCATTAACTAGTGCCTAGCAGCCTACAAATGATGTTGGAAAACTATATATGAAATTAGATCATGCACTTGAATGTTACTAAGAATTAACAAAGAAAATTTATCCCAAGAGAAGAAATATCATTTTCTTGTGGTGTTTCCAATTAATTGTTGAGTACTATGTGAACATATCCAAATGAGCAGCACAATTAGCATTTCATAGTCATAACTCATAAATCACATGAAACTTAGCACATCACAGACAAAAAAACAATAATTTTCCTAACACAAAAGAATTACAGAAATTGACTTGTGGGAATGGAAAAAAATGGGGTTATCAAGAAGTTACTTGCCGCATAAAACCATGCATCTTTCCATAATGAACCATCTCTAACTGAGAAACATTCCAAAGCTGAAAGTTGCAACAAAAGAACCTCTATAAGTGGACGACACCACTGGTATTACACACGCATTCACATGTATATATGTCCCCACTGATTAGAACAGTTGTGGTAGCGGGGCCAAATAGAAATAGATAAAATAGGACAAGCAAAATCCATACACGAACAAGAACACGGGAATTCGAATTAGATATACAAAATTCTCGACTCAAATAAATGGTCATCATAAGCTATTTCTTTTTTTTTCCTCCTCTTCCAGTTCTAAATCAGAAGGCCATCATGGACCAAGGTGTTTGCGTGTGTGCATTAAGAATATTTCCTCAAGTATATAATTAAACAGAGCAGGCATACATCAATTCATTATAGACCCAAACAGGGAGACTCGACTATATATCTATTAACAAACGAAAACCAAATAAATGCTATCCTCCAAAACATAAATACAATACTATAACTATTTTACTAATATTTATCACAATAATCAACAGAACGTAGCTTACAGGATCTGCAGTTTGTGCCTTCTCCAACTGCTCCCTCCTGAAAACTTGCCAACCACTTAAAAAGTGAGAATATTGGACAGCATTAGTCAGAAATAGTGAAAACAATTAATAATCCAGTAAATCCCTCTTCCCCACCCTCACCACCACCCTCACCCTCAAAAAAATAAAAATAAATAAAAGAAATACTGAAGCAGTCTCACTCACGTGTAAATATGTTCTCGTTTATCTGAGGCATGGTCCATCAAGGTCTTCCGTGCCCACTCCCATGCCCCCTGTAATGAATCATATTTAGGCTGGTAGTAGCAAAAGTTATCAGCAAGTTCCCTCCGTACAATCAACTCCTCTAAGAAAGAATCAGCTGCCTTCATGTAAAGGCAAAAGGCTAAAGTTCAGAAATATTTAACCAAGGAGAATATGAAATGTGAGCTTAGAATGCAGAAATCAGCAGAAACTGCAAAGTAATTTAACAGAAGTGGAATTTTATTTATTTTCAAAGACAAGATATCATTTTATTTACCCATCTGGTGGTCCATGTTGCAGAAGTTGAATATTTGTTACTTGAATTAATTTAACTATACCGGCAAGCAATTTGTGAGCACGAACCTGGGGAGAAATCTTCCTTAGCGTACATGCCTCTAAGGCACACCGCTGCGCTGCTATCTGTCCAAAATGCAAATATGGAGAAAGACCAGAGAGTCCTTTGGGTTTCAATGGGTTATTACGGTCCGTAGAATAGTTCTTCCATCTGGTTGTCAAGAACCCATCCTTGGTCCCCTTTAATGCTTCCAATGCAGCATGTTCTCCTGGTTGACGCCAATCTATTTCGGGAACTTCAGCACCTTTACTGAAGATATCAATATAAGTCAAATATGTTACAATGCCATCTACCCTAAACTAAAATGATCTCTAAATTTAAATCATAAAACTAAAATGAGTCGACTAAATGGAGCAAAATCTTACCTTACAACATCTGAAATAAGGTTTTCCCAATCTACTAACGGATTTGTGCCCTCCCAATTTCTATTTGGAGGCCCCAGTGTTGGGAAATCAATAAGATACTCAGGAAGTAGTTTGTTAATCTTTCCCCTTATAGTCCTAGCACTGTACTCCAACTTATCCGATGCCACCCAGAGTGGTACTACATTGTGAGCATCAATTTCATGAATTGACACTGAATCACTCACCCTCTTGCAAATCTCCTCTTTCCAACTCCGTACTTGTCTTAAAGGTGAAAAATCAGTAACCAAAAGTGAAGCCCCGCATTCTCTTAAGAAATTGGGAATTGTCTCCACAGCTTCTCCCTACATAAATCAACTGACAAAGAATGAATCCCCGAATCCAATGAGCAATGCTCTTACTGTTGGCCAATAAATGTAAAGAACTATCTCAATCTAAAATGTTCAATTATATGATGCCCGAGTAAAATAAACATTACACTGAAAAGATTCTGAATAATCAACCCCGCACATAACTGGTCCTATTATTAACAACTAATTAGCAAACAATAGATAACATTAGCAAAAACTATTAAGAAAAAGCACACAAACATATATAACATACTAAAATTAACCAGCATAATTAGAGAGAGAGAGAGGGAGAGAGAATCTCGCCTGAAACAAGAAGAATGGAATGTGAAGAGTTTGTTCGATTTCACGATACAGCTGCTGCAAACCTCTCAACATAAAACCTAATTGACGAGCTTTGGCTCCTAAGAAGTGAGGAAACAGATTGAACGCTATTGCTACCGGGACATTTGCTTTATTCGCCTGATGAAGGCGTGGATGAACGCCCAGTTATCTGTCAACCGTTGATCTCTGAACATCCAGTAAACAACCGGTCCAAGCATCTGATCCGACGGCGATGACGCATTCTTAAGTAGCCTAATTCTACCTGGTTGAACGCTGGTTGATTGAAATGTAGATGGAGGAGTAGCCATTGAGTTGAGGAGAATATTATAACGTTGGGAGGGAATTGACGGAAGGCAGGATGGATGGTGCGTAGTGCGTAGGTTGAAGGAAGAAGAGAGAGAAAATGGGGGAGGGGGGAAAGTAAAGGATTAAAGTTATGGGGCGGCCTACTGGCCTTTGAATTCATTCATTCAGAATATAATTACTATAATTTAGCTCTGGGCATTCAAGGAAAATATGAGACTAATTATATTGGGCTGGGCTGGGCTGGGCCAAGGTAAACTATACACCCATTAAATAGCTCTGAGTCTTTTGTGTGGTTGCAGTAGATAATAAGTAGAGGCTTTTTGATTATTGAAAGACATGCATGTAAATACTAAAATGACTTAAAGCCTTTGCTTCTTTTTGCTTTATTTGAGTAATGCTATCAATCAATCTAATGTTATAGTATAATACTTATTCCTATTCCTATATAATTAATGATTAATGAATAAAGACTGAGAGTCAAAAAGTGAAAAAATTAAACCAATATTAAATGTTTAAATGGAATGCTATTGCTATTGCTATTGCTATTGCTATTGCTATTTGCTAGCTAGGATATTAATTGTTTATATATATAGTAAAAGTAAAGTGATGAAGACAATAAATAAATAATACTCAATAATCGCTCACAAGTGTTGTTGATGGGAAATGATATGGTTAATTATATATATATATATCTACTACTCTATCATGGATACTTAAGTTTTAACTGAAATTGGTTTGAAAACCGCTACCTAAAATATACTACTAGTAGGAGTAGGAGTATAATACTATAAGATGCATGCATGATGCATAGCCGCCACCGCCACCGCCACCGCCACCGCCACCGCCACCGCCAATCATATATATTAAATTCTGCTATTCAGTTTTGTAGCACAGATTTTTCCTACTTTAAATTATTATTATTATTATTTTGTTTAAATGATCACTCATATGAGTACTATATATATATATATATATATATATATATATATATATATCTTTTCAAAATTAATTTTAAACTATTAAATTCGTAACATTTCATCACTACTCCGTATTTAGCCGCTATTATGACTATATTTGAAAGGAAAATTAAATTTATTTTTTTCTTCTTAAAAGTAATGCTTTAGAAAACGACTTTAATGTACTAAGTACTTATTTTAGAACGCTAATCATTATACCACCGCCTACTTTTTTCTTTTCTTTATAAAGTTTGGTGAGCAGTCAGTCAGTTTAACCAAGTTCTGCAGACAAGATTAATTCCATGTTAATTGAACCTTAATTTTTTTTGTTTGTTTGCATGAAACAATGAAATTAAAATTACTCCGGCCTAACCATGTGAATGCTTATCGTCATCATATTATTATTATTATTTGCTACAGATCCATATTCCTGCGGTTAGCAAAGCTATTCATTTGTACAAAGGCTTGTTCAATACTTGAAAAACACATGAATACTAGATAATTCTGAAGTAATCGGCTGTATATATAATTCTTTCATGTATTATAACTAGTCAAATGAATAAACATGGACGGACGGACGAAACTTAACCGCCAACTTGTAGCTTTTCCGACCTCTGAGCTGTCTGGAACCATCATAATTAATTAATTCAAATGCGTTGCCAAATCACAGTCAAGCATCTTCCACAGTCTTCATCTGCTCATGGGAAGCAAGCAAGCATCATCCACAATGACTCTGCATGAACATCACAAGCTTCCGAATGTTTTAAAGACAAGTTATCCGAAGATGATTTAACTTAAGCTCCTCCCATTTCTACATAACAACCAAAATTACTGGGAAATAAACTTCCCCTTATTTATTGATGGGGCTCCACTCTCTTTAAAGACAATACCTGTAGGTAGCGATAACAAGTTGCTGCGAAAAATTCAATCATGTCCATTCTTGGATCCTTTCCACAAAATCCTCTTTGATCATGACCTCGCAATCCTCTTACCAACCAGTCAATCAGCCTTACCAGTCCACCAATATCACTGTCAAATAAAATATCTTATGTAATCTCTTTTCCAATATTTTTCTTTCAACCACAAAGAAAATATTTTAATAAACTAAAATAATTTGTAGATTTCGGAAAATAAATAGTATGCATTTGCCAGGCTACCAGTGTTAACTTTGCATAATAAACCGACTCAGGCCGAATCATTAGTGTAGTAGATGTAGGGATTGCAAGCTTCCCACGAGTACTAGAGTTTGATGTGGATTTAGAACCTATACTTGGAACCCTGTCCCAATATGAGTACTGTAAATACCTTTTTTGAACAAGTAAAGGAACCGAACACCAAACATCTCCCAGAAATAGGGACTGAACTGGAAGAAAATGCTGAGCAACAATCTTCTTATAACTCTCCCATGGTTCCATACAAGACGTAAAATCAAGAGCAGACAAAAGGACCATCTAGAGGCATTGAGCATGCTTGTTAGTTGTTACCTAAGAAACTCTAGAATGCTCAAAAAACGGATCCAAACAGCAGTCTAATCTTGAACTTGAAGCTTGAGTGTGCAAATGTTTTACAATTTCAAAGATGTAAGATGAACATTAGAATGAGTTAATTGAGGCTTGCACATGATCGATCAATTGCTGACATTCTCAAAAAGGTGGGAGTATACATAAAAATATGTTATAATTAGGAACTTCTCAAATTCTAAACCTACATCAATCAGAAATGCATGATAAATTTTAAACGAGTGGTCCATAAAAATATCTCATAACAAGCAGGTCTACAGATAATCGACTAAAGAGTGATTGATTCTAAATCATAATGCTGAAGCAGTATTGAATCCAGATAAAAAATAACAATCACAAGAGAGCATAATTTAATCATTATAAGCCCAATGAAGTGAGAGAAGTTTCATCCATAATCATGTTGACGAGAAAAATAAATGTTCAATAGATGTTGATCACTTATTTAAATCCAATAAACTTTATTGAAACTGCATTTCAAAGTATGATCTTCAGGAAAAGGAAGGAAAAACACCTTTTCCTTTATAGATATTATTTATGTAATGGAAGGAACAAAAATGTTGCAACACTCTTGTTGTTCTGCAACTTCTGTTCAATTGCATTCTTTGTCATTACACACAAGAAGATTATCAGAAAACTAATAACTCAAAGAGATGAGCAATTGCTCAAATCTTGAGGCTACGGAGCAACCGTATTCAGAATGTTTGGTTTTCCCTCTCTTCCACCTCCAAATCTTCTAAAGATGAATTAAACGAGCACCAAGTATTGGAAACAATTTAAAAATAAAAATCCTACAATTTAAAATTCTATAGTAGGGAAAATTAGGCGGGGTAAGGGGTGGAATGAATGCTACATAGAGGATGCATCAACGAAAACCTCATTTGGAACATCATCCGCACCATTTTCCATGTTAAAGAGCTCCGCATCCTTATCTTCATCGTGTGAAAAATCCCGCCTCTCAAGCTTTGAATGGGCAGCAATAAATATCAGTTTCTGAGCCCTGTCCATTCCTACCCTGGAATGGGCATTGGCACTCACCGATCTCAAGAAAGAGAAGTTGCATTTGAACCCAAATGAAGTTACATGAAGAAAGATAAGCCTTACTGCAACTCTCCCCAGTGACTTAAACTCGGTAAGGTAAGTTTCCCAAACAAGTCTACTACTCTGGGGGTTGGCAAGTTTCATCTTTCCAGTAATGGGGTCTCTCTGCTTCAACTGTACAGCTTGGGCATACACTGGATCAAGCCCTTCTGTTCTCCATTTCATAAGCTCCATCAGCGCTATGTGAGCTTCCTCCCTAGAAACAAGCCGGGTTATGAGCTTGTCCACATCCTTTTCTTGTTCTGGTGTCAAGTATTTGAACGGTGGTAAGTACTTCCCACTAGTTTCCCTAATCAAATACAGTGGATCAAGTATAAATGCAGCAGCCCAAGCTGGGTGATAATTCTTTTTGAACCTCCTTTCAATTACTCTTTCTACTGATCCTTCACTTATGCTAAATTTTGAACACCAGTCCTTCACTTTCACTCTAAGCTCCTCCCAAAGTGGAAGACATTGTCCCACACGAGGCCTCCAATTCTATTTCATGAGCCATTCCTTTGATCAGTTTCACCAGCGATTGCACTGCTTGTAATTCACTCCAAAAATGGGGATTCCTCATCATCTCCTCAATTTCTCGCTTGAGTGGCTCTTCCATCGACACTATCTTATACGATTCATCGAGCAATGCTAACTTAATTGCCCTAGCAGAGCTCAATATATCTTCCACCATAGTGTAGACAGCTCCAAAATCCAATCTTTCATAACCACCAGAGGGTACCCTTAATAGCCCCGCATGCCCATATTCCTGCAACTGATACTTGTGAAAACTATTTCGAATTTGAGACTTATCATTGACGAAATTAGCTAGTTTGGAACAATTCTCAGCCACATTTTTGAATAATTGAAGTTCCTTGCTCAAGTCCTTAATCAAACTATTGAAACCTTGAAACTGACAAGAAAGGTTAATCATCCAACGATGCTGATTTTCTAAATTCTTCAATGCCTTAGCCTTAAACTTGTTGGCAACTATACCTACACACTGTTGCACATTATTCCCACAAATATCCCAAATTTCCTCCCATAAAACCTCCTCAGCATACTTAGACTGTAAATACCCACTAGTAAAAATTGCCCTGCGGAACACACTAGTTCCATTAGGAAGATTCAAAGCCAAATTAACCATATTTTTCTCCCCATCATGTCCACAATTATTTGATTTCCATCCATTAGACGCAATCTGCAAGAACATCGCGTCATGAATTTTTGCCTCAGACTCGGCCTTAGCTTCTGCATATTTAGCATCTAATCCTTCCCCAGCCAATTCTCGCCTGGACACGGTGGCAATCCAACTTGGTTAAGGAATGCTTTGAATTTAGGGTGCTCTAAA
The DNA here is from genome assembly GCA_020205615.1 of Panax quinquefolius. Lineage (NCBI taxonomy): Eukaryota > Viridiplantae > Streptophyta > Magnoliopsida > Apiales > Araliaceae > Panax > Panax quinquefolius. Next base: position 105,547,174 of record CM035174.1, on the reverse strand, counting down.
CATGAAAATGAGACTGACCCATAACATTCATAAACCCAATCAGCAAGACAATCAAGTGCTGACTCTATTTGAATCTTACTTAAACTTGAACCAGGAGAAGCTTTTGGACTCTTTAGCCTCTTTACACTGTCCTCAAACATAGCTAATGCACTTAAATCTTCTTTCCCACCTGATAACACCAAATGCTGCTGCCCATAAATCCACCCCCACCACCACCACCACTAGCAGCAGCCGCCACCTGCGAATAAGCAAGCTCAACTGAAAATCTTGAAGCATCTACAATACCAAGCGGTGGAGGTTGGTAGGAAGAAGAATTACTCCCACACCACCAATATCACCAGCACGTCCACCGGAAAAACAAGAATTGCGTTTCCGGTGATTGTGGTGCTGTGAAGAAGCTAAACTAAGTGGGGTGGGGATTGGGCCTGGGCCTGACCTGGGCCCCCGGAGTGGAGGCCGGTGGGGAAATTGGAGAAAGAGATGAAATGGGTTTTGGAAAGGAATTAAAATTGGGGCAAGTGCCTCTTTGAGATGCTCGGTAGCAGTTCTTGATGGATTAGAAGCTGAGAAGATGGAATCACAAAGCGAACACCGAATCTTGACTGCTTTGGCGAAACCCGTATCCGAATTGTGAACAGAATGGGCTCAAGGTGAGCCCAATACCAAGCCCCTTTCCCATTAATGGCTTTGTTCCGTACCATTACCAATCCTTCGTAGCGTTTTTGGACTCCTTTAGCTGCCAGCTCCTCCGTTGAGAGTTGCACCGAGTTTGACTCAACGGGTGGCTGAGTGACTGTGGTGGTGTTGCTAGTTGCAGTGGCCATTATATTACCAACTAACGAGCAAGAAAAATGTGTGATTCTCTGCTGCTGAATTGTGGGTACAAGTGAAAAGAAGGGGAAAAGTTATGGGTGAAATACAAGAATTAGATATTTATCCGGGGTTATACTCGGATTTTTTATTCTTTCCCGTCTTGTCGTTCGATTGTTAAAAGGGATTGGTGGCAATTCAGCAGGGGAAGGTTGTCGATGGCGGCCAGAATCCGATATGCCGGACGTACATGGCTGATTCCGGTGATGGAAGCGGAGGTAGGTCGTTTTCACGTTTTCCGTTGGGTGCTTGTGAGTGATTGGAAATGGGGAAATGGGTGGAGAGAGAAACAAACAGAGGAGTGAATCGAAATTAGGGAGAGTTTCTTGAGAGAGAGAGAGAGAGGGGAGGGAGGGATAAAAAGAAACGGGGGAGACAAATAGGACGGTCTGTCGTTCTGCTCTTCTTACTAAACCTTAATTCACGCGCTTCTTCCTTTTTTATTTGAATAGAAAGTTCTCATCTTTCCAAAATTAATGTTATTTTGAATTTCAAAATTAAAATAAACCTTCTCCTTTCATTTCAAAAAAGTTTCCATATTATGTTGTAATTAATTTGTAAAATTTTAAAGTTCCTTTTTTATTTGAGTAGAAAGTTCTGATATTTAAGATTTTCAAAATAAATAAAGGTGTTACTCCTTTCATTTGAAATATAAATTAAACTTTGACTTTTTAAAATTATATGTTGTTTGGATGAATTTAACTTTTGGGGGAAAAAAACTAGTAATTACTACTCCTTGTATTTCAAAAAGAAGGTATCATTTAATTTTCTAATCAATTTGGAAATTTCTAAAATTTGAGATGAGTATATACTTAAAATTTAATTAATGCAATAGTTTATGTTAACAATTTTTGTTAGTACAATAGCATTAAATCTTGATGATTTTTATAAATAATATATGGGGAACTCTTAATAATTTAATCTTATTAGAGAGACAAGAGAATGAAAGTCAGTTGCTGTTAGAGGTAGTGGGTTAGTCACACTAGAACATCTTTTGTTATATGTCATACTTTTTGTTTGATGTTATTGGAGTCTTGTAATGGGAGTGTGTTTTGTTGTTTGTTTTCTTCTTCATTTTTCTACTCCTATTTTGCAATGAGCTACATAAATTCTAGGTAAAACAAACAAACAAAGGGTAACAACCTAGGATGGATTCATTTTTATTTCTTGAGTAAATTATGAAGTTGACAAAATCTATAATCAAACAACCCCCTATATAGGTTTGGTACAGCAAAGGAATTAATATCCCACATGTTCATGTATTTTGAGTGGGATTTGGTAGGGGTATATGGTAGTAAAAGTTGGTGAATCCTTTTGTTTGTACAATACTAGATGCATTCATTTCTTTATTAAAAGAAGAAAATTATTACTCCCCCTCCCCTATAAACAAGATTTTAATGAACTGTGTCATCAAGAACTGACTGACTTTCTAAAAGGTCAATCAATGAAGTTAGTTAATCACAAGGGTTCTTCTTCCTCTTCAATCAGTGGACATATCAAAAATGAAAACGCCCACAGTGGGGCTCGAACCCACCTTGCGCTCTACCAACTGAGCTAGACGGGCAATTCCTTCCGAAAAGAAAATTAGATATTTCAACATTCTACAGTCTTAAAGTTACAGGGAGCAAACTACAATTCATCCCCCCAGAAACTACACATCATCATATTTCAAAGGAACTGCAATTCATCCCAGCCTAGCAAGTTGAAACTTCAGCTTTACATTTCAGAGAGTCGATCAGAATTCAGAAGCATATATACGCCTAATATCAACATTCTGGATTCTCAAGTCCGGTTTAACAACTTGAGCAGAGACGTGATGAGCCTTGATTTTGTTAATTCGCTATAGCTTTTTGTTCCTTCAACTGATCAAGTCAAAAATGGTTAGAATAATGTCACCAGTAGCCAATTAGGTGATGTTTTCCACCTACTTTATCAAAAACATATACCCAAATTTGATTCCTATATTCAAACAAAAACAAATCATTTTATGGGGTTTGTTTATGATAATTATTATTTTATTTGTCCTAAAAACAGATAAAAATGAGGCTAGTACTAGTAAATCAGTATTATAATATAATGATTTACTGCTGCTTCTTTTAGGACTTATTGTTGTGTAACTTGTGCTGCTTTTGTATTTAAGAAAAATGAATGATTTTCTCGATTAACCTAGTTCTAATATTAACACTCAAATTTAAAAAATCATAAAAATACAAGTTTTGGGAGAAATCTTGAAAAAATAGCACTGATCCAACTTTTTCATACAATTTTAATTTTAAATTCTAGTGCCCTATCTTTATATTTTCAGAGAACACAACTCTTATTGAAACTTACATTAAGAAAAGGGACAAAATTGCAAATAAAAACAATTTGGCATATATCCAATTTTCGACACAGTTGCATCATTTCATTTGAATACTAAAACTACTTGCTCATTCAATATTAACAACATTTGTACTCACCGGAAGTCCCCAACTCACAAGGCCACAACAAATTCAAATAAACTTTCAAATAAAAAAAATCCTAATTAATTATCGCTTAAGTCCAATATATAACAAATACATCAAATAAATTGAATTGTGTTTAACCTCAAGTTTCCAACCAACAACAAATTCAAACAAATTTTAAATTTTAAATTATCAAACAAAAAAACCCTAATTTAATTCCTTTTAAGTCAGATTATTGATATGCGCAAAAAGTAGTGTCGTAGTGGAGATGTAGAACAGTAGAAGTAGTGGCGGAGGCGGAGACGGAGATGGAGATGAAGATGTAGAAGACAATAGTAGAATGAAAAGTAGAAGTATAATGAATTTACGTTTGTGTGTACTTACATTTAGAATATGAATAATTTTTTTTTACTCCTTTCAAGTTTAACTCTTTTATTAAATTGCTCTCTTAAATTTATTAATTTATATATATGTCCCTACCCTTATATTTATTAAAAAATTCATGTAGTCAAATTTTCTATGCTGTCCTTGAAGAGATTCACCCACTATCCTAAATTGTTAGTATATGTGAGCAAACTAAATTGTTAATTGAATACGTAAACTTAATTCTATTTTTTGATATCTCTCTCATACGTTTGACAGGGTACTTTGAACTCTATTTTTTGTTTTGTTAAGTTTAATGTAATTTTGTATTAAATATATAAATATAAATAATATACATCAGATGATAGCATTTTCAGACAATTATGTCTGTTAGTAATTATATTGCATGAAATTTAATTATTTATCATAAGTCGTTGATACTTCAAAAGTGACACTATTTAATCTCATCTTCCTACTTGAATTAAATAGTCTCTTATAAATAACTTTTTTTAAATTTTATTTTACGAAATTGTCATGTTAGGACTAATCTAAATATAAGAAATGTTTAAAGGTATTAAATTATTATATAAATAAATTAAAATACTCCAATCTCATGTAATATAATGGTAAACAAACATAGCCTTAATGTCTATAAATTTACAAAAATGATACTATCAATTCAACAAAACGAATTATATTAATTTGGAAATATTAATGATATATTTTTGTTTTGTGTATACCCCTAAAAGTAATTAATTATAAGTTTAATAATGTGATATAATAATAAAATTATGATAATAAATTTAAGAGTAATGTGTCATTTTATACAATTATCACTAAATAAAAAAAAATGAACTCCTCTTGTGATCTTATTTTATCGTAAATTGTACCAAGTGATTTTTGGTGTTGGAGTGAGTATTGTTTAAATGGCCTCTCTCCAGAAGGACTGGGCTGGGTTGGGTTAGTCATATATAACAGCACATATACAACAATACTGGGTCGGCCCAGCCCCCACAACCACTACTAAAACCAGAGCTCATTTGTATGCTCACGGGTCACTTCTTCCTCCTCCTCCTCTGGCTATCTACAGTTGATCAATTCAAACTATTCAGAAAGTAATCTCGAGTGTAGGTCTTGAATTCGGTATGCAAATTTGTTTTTGAGATTATTGTTACTACTTGGTCTTCTCATTTTCATCATAAACATTTATTCACAAGACTCCATCGGAGTTGAGTTCAACTCCCGTGACAAGGAAGAAGCTCAGACATTGAAAGCGAGATTCAAGGTCTCAAATTAGGTCAGTTTTTATGTCGTTCAGCCTGAAACCCATATTTTCATGTACTGTGTTTGACATATCGCTTCTTCCAGAATTTAATTCGACTTTCAGTGGAAAAAGTAAGGTCCTTGTGATTAGGGAAGTTCATATTACTGTTAGTAGTTCTTGTTTTTCCATCTATTTTTTTTGAAGGAATTGCATTGGCTTTTTCATTATTCCTTAACTTCATGCTTTACTAACTCTTCAGATTTTCATCTTTCATGCACAAATTTTAATTATATCTATGATATTATAGAGATGTTATAACAATTTTTCTTCTGCTACTAATACTTATTCTAGTTAACACTTTCTCTTTTTGTCTTCTATTTGCTCTATCATATTCATTGATCTATTTTCTACCTTTCAGTGCATTTTCGAGTACATTTACGGCTCTGAATTCTGATAGCTTATTTGGCTCATTACTAATGGGCATCAGAATTCGGGCAGCCATACAGGGGGAAACATGCTCACTATTATCAGTGAAAATAGCACCTGTACCACGGACATTGATGTGTGCTACTTTGATTATAGAGCTCATGAAATAGTAAACTGACACATAAGTACAAAGATAGTTTACCTCAAAACACACATGTTATGCGGATGGTGGTTTCAAAACTAACAGCCTTATTGAATAACACTTTAACCTTTAAACAAGCAACGCAAATCCATGCACTAATACTCATCCATGGTCTTAATCGTCTGGAGTCACAAGTGTTCCGCCAACTTCTCAATTCTAAATGCAGTTATTGTCGGATTACCTTTCAGTATGTCCAATTAATTCTTCACCATATGCAAAATCCAGATGTTTATTCGTGGGCATGCAGTATTCAATTTCTCTCTGGACATGGCCAGTTTGTTGAGGCTTTTGTTCAATATGTACGTATGCAGAGATCAGGACTGTTGCCGAGCACATTTGCTGTATCGTCTGCTCTTAAGGCATGTGCAAGGATTTTAGATTCATGGGGTGGGCTTTCAATTCATGCTCAAGTTCACAAATATGCATTCTGCGGGGATGTTTATGTGCAAACAGCTCTTGTGGATTTCTATTCAAAACTTGCTAATATCGAGACAGCTCGTAAGTTGTTTGATGAAATGGATGGAAAAAATGTGGTCTCCTGGAATTCATTACTATCTGGGTACTTAAAAAATGGGGATTTGTCTATGGCTCAGAGCTTGTTCGATGAGATTCCAAAGAAGGATGTTATATCTTGGAATTCAATGGTTATGGGATATATGAGGACAGGGAATATGGACTATGCATATTCTTTATTTAAACAGATGCCGAAGAGAAATTCAGCTTCCTGGAATTCAATGATCAGTGGATATGTAGATCATGGAAAAATAGAATTAGCACGGGGGTTTTATGATGCAATGCCCCAAAGAAACAATATTTCTTGTATTACCATGATTACTGGGTACTCAAAATGTGGGAATGTTGAATCTGCTAATGAGCTCTTTGATCAAATGGGTGAAAAAGATCAACTCTTGTACAATTCCATGATAGCTTGTTATTCCCAAAATAGCAGACCACAAGAGGCACTTGAACTATTCAACGAGATGATTCAGCCACATTTGAATATTCAACCAGATAAAATGACATTGGGTAGTGTTATATCTGCTTGCTCTCAATTGGGAGATTTGCGGTTTGGTACTTGGATTGAATCATATATGAGCCACCTTGGAATTGGAATGGATGATCATCTGGCCACTGCTTTAATTGACTTGCATGCCAAGTGTGGAAGCATCGATAAAGCTGTTGAGTTATTTCATGGCTTGCGAAGGAAGGATGTGGTTGCTTATACAGCTATGATTTTGGGATGTGGCGTAAATGGCCGGGAAAGTGACGTCATCAAGTTATTTGAGGAGATGATAAACTCTGGAGTTTCCCCAAATTTAGTTACTTTCACAGGACTATTAACTGCCTTCAATCATGTTGGTTTGGTGGAAGAAGGTTTCAGTTACTTCAATTCCATGAAAAAGTATGGAGTTGTTCCATCTGCTGATCATTACAGTCTGATGGTTGATCTCCTTGGTCGAGCAGGGCGATTAGTAGAAGCTCACGAATTAATAAAAAGCATGCCCATGCATCCTCATGCTGGGGTTTGGGGAGCATTGCTTTCTGCTTGCAATTTACATAACAATGTTGAGCTTGGGGAGGTTGCAGCTAAGCATTGTTTTGAATTGGAACCTGATACTACTGGTTATGGTTCACTTCTTGCCAATATTTATTCCTCTGCTGGGAGGTGGGATGATGCCAAGAAGTTGAGAAAGGCTATTCGGGAAAAGAATATGGCCAAGATACCTGGTAGTAGTTGGATGGGACATGTTTGACTAAAGTTACAAATTGGCATTACCAGAAGCTCATAGCTTGAGGCCATAAGCTATATTGATTGATTGGATGACTTCTCAGTAGGTCTCATTTCTACACGGAGGCAGGTTCAGAGTATTTTGGTTGAAGGTAAGACGGACCTGCTGAGAAGGTGTAGTAAAATGCTCACTGAACTCTATAATTCTTCGTTGCATTACCTGTTTTATTAGCTTGACAAGTATCGGCCGTTCACACAGCAAAAGCTTAAGAATTTCCGCGTTTGATTCTTGCCAACAAAAAATAATATTAAAGCATATTCTTTTGAGTCTTCATTCGCTTTTATTTTATTATATTTTGCTAACTGTGTGTACGTCTAGATTCTTCAGTTAGTAAATATGTGTATGAGTAAAATGTAAGCATTTCTTAATACATATTGCAGATGCACAAGGACTTGAGCCTGATGAAACGCTTTCATGCTCAAGAAGCACTTGGAAGAAAGAACCTAAATCTCAACCCTTGAATGTTGCTCAGGAAAGTCTGAGACTTTTTGCTGAGTTTCTCGGGCACCATAAAGTGGAACAAACGTACACAAAAAACAGTCCATCTTGCTTGCAGTTTTTTTAAAGAATAATGATCCTAGTTATCCTACCCTTCCCTTGGAAGTGGCAAGAGAGGCGATGTTTGATATGGTGTTTCCTAGTGATTGTTTGTAAGCATTTGATTTCTATGAAAATTGCAAGAAAATAATATTCAGGTTGGCTTATTAGTACTCTTGATCATGTAGTGTATATCCAAATCTTAGGTTCTATATCTTTAACCTTGATGCCTTGAAATGTTTCTGTTGTTATCATTCCTCTCACTGCATTGTCATTTGTTTGTTATCTATAAATAATAATAAAGTAGTATTGCAACATCTTTTTTGTACCAAAAGATGTGCCTACTTTCTTCTCATCTTGTCCTTGGCTTTTGATGTGGCTAACTTCATATATAGGAGGAGCATGTTTGTTGAAACATGATTTACATTGTTAACCGTTCTCTAGCATCATAGGCAGTGAAGATGAATGAAGCATCTAAAACATGATTTTGATATCTAATACTTTAGTTTTTAATGTAGATTTTATCCCTTACTGATTCTTCCTTCCCCCCTTCCATTTATGACCTTAGAGATGGACTCCTCGACTCTGTTCTCCAAGTCTGTCAAATTCTTCATCATCATCAATACAACCAATCTCGCCATCATCAACATCATTGTCATCATCATGGCCATCTGAGCCATAGTAATAGTAATACGATACTGATCTATAGCCGACGTTGTAAGAATAAAGTTATGTAAAATTTAAGTCATCTTTCTGCAGATTGAGTGGTAAGGAGGATCCTTCGTCAATATGATACTTTTGTATCTCATCTCATTGTCGCAGTAGCGATCTAGAATTAGAAGAGATCTATTTAAAGCACTTCTCCCATTATCGACGTCGAATTTTTTCTTGGATGGGCCTTGAGTCCCATCTTCCACATCTCATGATAAAATCAATATGAGCTGAAATTTGTGGGAATGTTATATTCTTTTCAAAGTAGGATAGTTCATGTGTTTTAGAGTTGATTTCAATGTGCCATTTTGTGACTTGGGGCTTTAACTCCTTTTAATTCATTGAATATGCATTCTGCAACAATTTTCATGGCATACTGTTTCTTACTTTGCCATAAATTATGGTGCATAATAATCTCTTATTTGTGATCCTTAATTGTTCTAGAAAAGTTACTTTCTTCTTACCCGAAAATTATTCATTTCAGGTGGTTGAAAGGACACTTTTCCTCTAGAATAATGACTAGATTGTCAACCTAATTGAACATAACTGGCATGTGATCCTGTCACGCTGGAAAATAATATGAAGAGCCATTGGAACCAGATTATCATGAGTTAAATTTGACATCCACAGTTTAATATTGCAAAACCCAAATCGTTAAGTCATGACTCTACGATCTAAGTTAAGTCATTCTGCGATAGTAGAGTGACTTCAACCTTTACTCTACAAATTGGTATTCCATTTAACGATTTTAGAGTTCTCTTTGAACACTTCTTTACTTTGCGATAACAGAGTGACTTCAACCTTTACTCAACCAATTTTCAGCTCTAGTTATTACAAGACTATACTGTACGATTTTGGAATCAAGCTAAGTTCAATATTTTTCAACATGAGCTTTAAAACATTAATTTTTTTGAGTTGAACAAAAAGAATGCAAGCATTCTCTCTCTATCTCCATTCGGATAAATTACTATTTAATCCCCTTCTAGATTAATTAGGGTAACTGGATATGATATTTTGTCCGTCCGTACTTTAGGGAAGAGTCTTAACGGTAATAACAACGATAGAAATTCATCTGATATTGATGAGGATCTACTAGGACTGAGCAAAAAACAGATATAACCGAAGAACCGAACTGAATTAATTTAATCGAAATTTTCTGATAATTCAGATATTTTTAACATTTCGGTTATATCCGAATTTTATTATGGTTTTCGGTTAGTTTATACGGGTTTTACTTTTGGGTTATTCGGGTTAACCGAATAACCGAACAAAGCTTTACAAAGGTAAACTATTTACATAACCGAACAAGTACACTACACTACAGTACAAATTACTTTACTAAATTACTAAATAGCCCATGAAAATTCCAAATCTCTACAGATCTACTTTAATCTCTACAGATCTCAAATCATCACAGACCCAGATCTCTCAAATCTCCATCGCTTTCGCCTTCGGCCATCGCCGAACAAACCTGAAGATCCTCACTGAGTCACTGGCAGAAACATAATGTATGGGGCGAAGCTTTGCATCATGAGAAGGCCTATCTTTAAGAACGACTTTACAAGGAGGTAATCCATTTTCGTGCATCCAAGATTTCAAGTCCGCAATTTCATCTTTTTTCTTGCTCACAACCTCACGAGGCTTCCCAACTACTTGTGTATCGAAGCTCGAAACCAAGCAAACGTGTCTCCGCATAAATGGATTGCCATTTCTAGGTTTTTTGGTGAGAAATACCGAAGTTGTGAAGAGAACAGAGAGAGGACGATTGGTGGAGGAACGAATTGGAGATGAGATGTAATTGATTTGTTGCAGATAAGAGGCGTCCATTGTTTATTGTCTTAGATGTATCATTTACAGAAGAATCGATGGGATTGGGAATGGGATTATGTGACGAACGAGATTTTTGTAATTTAATTCTTAATATTTATTGAAGTAAATAAATATTTTCGATGATTTAATTATTAGATTAAATAATTAATTGATGCAAATGTGAGTGATTAATTTAATTATAAGTGTTACATTTATTAAATTAATGTAGAGAATAATTATTATTCAAATATGTAATTATGTGAGCTTATTGAATTAAATGAAATATTTAATTAAGCATGATGTTATTTAATTAATTTAATTATTAATTAGAGAGTTAATAATTTGACATTATTTATTAATGAAAAAATTAAATATATGACTATGTGAATTTATGAGAAATTATTAGATTTTATTTAAAGTAAATTAAATAAGATATTGATTTATTTTATAAAGGAGGGTGACATTTATTAAATTATGTGATAAAATTTTATTAAATTAAATGGTTTTTGAAACCTATTCTAGCTAGGCAAACATGGCACTAAAGGGAGTTGGGGCCAGTTAACCCACGATTCGGAGTAATCGACCACCAACGCGTCGATTATTCGTTATTTAGTTTACGTATTCTTTTATTTCTTCATTATTTGCCTAAGTCTAGAAAGTATAACAGAGAGAAATAAAGAGAAAGAGTTGAGAAGTCAGAGTTGTTAAGAGGATTGTGAGAGTCATCTGAGAAGGAATTCATCTTCCATTAATTATACTGGGTAATTCTCCTTCCCAAATTCTATTTTACATCATTAAGTTTTATAAGAAAATGGCTTTCAAAGTTTACGTAAAGCCTTTGTGATTGAGAAAGGAGTAATATTTATGAGTTATTTATGGGTTAAGATGTATCAAATCGTATTTTATATATATATTGCATGATTCCATATCATCGGTTTTATAATATTACATCGTATATGATTTCTACAAAATTACGTAGTATGGGTTTTGGCCTTATGGCCTTTATCGTGATATTTTATGTATTGATCGTATATTATCCCTAAATTTTACACTCGTATATTATTATGCATGTTGATACGAAGAGACCAAAGTTTAAATAAAGCGGATTCGGTGTTATAACGAATCAAGTAGTGACAATTTTCATGTTTTATTTTCAAAACCTCCAAGAACATCAAAGTCGATTGAAATTCATATATTTTAGTTCGTGATTATGTGTTTTAATGGGTTAAAACCATTCTATAAATGTTGGAGTTATGATTATACATGAATTATAATATGTGGGTATGATTAAATTAGTGTAGTGATAATTTAATTGGAATTTTTTTGGATGTGTTCTGCAATTTTCGCGAATTACGTGAGCAGTTTACGTTCGCCGCATCATGCATAGCCAATCAACGCTTTAAGGCCCATGGCCATGACGCCAGGATGTCGGTATGTAATAAGACTTAGTATACAAAAGTGGTATGGCAATACCACTTTGCGTAATGTCGAAATGAAATATTTTAATATTCAAGTCTAGCAACGTGATATCAACTTGATTTAATGAACATAAAACTATGTTATAAGTATAATGAGATGTTAAAATAGATACTTAGCATGTAAATAACATAATTAGCTTGTTATTCATGATGTGTACATTATGTGACAAAGTGGTAAATTAACTAAGTATAGTTAATAATCAAAGTAGACAAAGAGAATGAGTTTATGATGATTAGTTAAGTTATAATTAACTGGTATTGTGAATGTGAATGGTATGTAGGATTAAATCCAAAGAACGTGCTTAGTTAAAGTGTAATCTACGCACGAGGCAAGTTTCCTAACCCTACTTGTCATTATTGTTCAAGTTATTAGTTACCTCGAGTAAAATTATCATTACTATTATTCAAGTTCAATTGTTATATTAAAGATTTATTATCTTTTCAAAGCATGATTCAGTTATACAATAATTGTCCTATTGTATACTTCTTGAGATTATTATTCAAATCGAATATCATTATTGTTAAACCTTATTAGACTAATGAACTTTATTGATTCAACTAGTCCTTAGTTGATGAACGTTCTAAATTTGAGAACCCTTATTGAATTATCCAAACCAAACTTCCTTTAGTGCGGACTCGAATGTCAAAATGAGATGAACAACCTGCAAAAGGATTTACTTATGCGTTAGCGTTAAGATATTGTGTTGATTATGGTACTAAAAGTGATCCCCCAAAATGCAGTAGAAAGGTCCATAGTCTTATATTTGTTAAAGGTTTCAAGTATAACCCTTGATAACCCAGGGACATAGTTCAAGGTCTTATGACCCTCGAATTCTTTTGATTCTTGTTATTCATTCTTGATTCAAAAGGTGAGCTTTTATTGAGATGTCTTTGATTTACTCGCATGTTATTATCTTGTTATTTCCTTATTGTACTTGTGGGCGATAGTGTTCATTCTTGCTTAATAATAACATTGCGATTAAGAACGAAAGAATGATGAACCTTCCACTAGTAAAGTAAAGAAGGCAAAGTTAGCAGTGGCGAAGACTTGTTGTGTATGTGATGATGTATTTTATTTAAGACTTGAGTTAATGATGTTGTTTAAGACTTAATTGTTTATGATTCCGCACAGATGTTTAAGGTTAGTTTAACCTGGGATTGTATTATTATTATTCAGATGTTGTAACCCTTAAGGGGAAGATTTTTATTCTATCTATTGCATTTCTTGCATTTATTATGGGTAAATAGATAGATGATATTTATACAGTGAACACCAAATCCCGTGGATTTGAAGTACCCGAATTTGGGGGTGTCACAGATTAGGGTTTCGGCGGTTACGGTGAAGGTTTTGTTGTAGGAACTGTGTTGTTGTTTATGGGTTATGTTTTATGGATTGTGTTGGGAGATTACAAGAAACAGCTAGAACTTTATTACAAGAAAGTAAACTTCCTAAAAAGTTCTGAGCCGAAGCTGTAAACACATCTTGTTATGTTTTGAATAGAGTACTTATTCGTCCAATCATTTTGAAGACTCCTTATGAATTGTTAAATAATAAGATTCCTAATATTAGTTATTTCAAAGTTTTTGGATCTAAATGTTTTATTCTAAATACTAGTGATAACCTAGGAAAATTTGATGCTAAATCTTATGAAGGAATTTTCATTGGGTATTCACAAAATAGTAAAGCATATCGTGTATTTAACGTTAACAAGTTGAGTGTTAAAGAATCTGTTCATATTCGATTTAATGAAACTCACAATGATCTTCCAAAAGAAAGAGATGAGGATGCAGGTACATTGGAGATATTAGTAAATCCAGCAAACCAGAAGAACCTATTCAGCAAACCAAGTGAACAAATCCAGCAAGTTGAATTGGAAAACTTTCGGGATGTAGAACAAGATCTGATAGAAGAACTTGAAGCGGACTCTCCTCAACAAGAAGAAGTAATACATGATATACAAATGCCAAAGGCGCAAGATATCTCAATAATCATCCACCGGAAAATATCATTGGAGATATAAACAAAGGAATCACTACAAGAAAAGGATTGCAAAATCAATGTGCTTTTTCAGTATTTTTATCCCAAGTTGAACCAAAGAATGCTAAGGAAGCTATCCTAGATGAAAGCTGGCTAATGGAAATGTAGGAAGAACTTCTACAATTTGAACGATGCCAAGTCTGGGAACTTATGCCACCTCCTAAAAATGTTTCCATTATTGGAACAAGGTGGGTCTTCAAAAACAAGCTTGATGAGCATGGAACTATCACTCGTAACAAAGCACGGCTAGTAGCTCAAGGATACAATCAACAAGAAGGGATAGACTATGAAGAAACTTATGCTCCAGTCGCCAGACTAGAGTCCATCCGCATCCTGTTAGCATTTGCATGTTACAAGAAGTTCACACTTTATCAAATGAACGTAAAAAGTGCTTTTCTCAATGGATACATCAATGAAGAGGTGTATGTAAAACAACCTCCTGGATTTGAACATGAGAAGTATCCAAATCATGTTTACAAGCTAAAGAAAGCTCTCTATGGACTAAAACAAGCTCCAAGGGCTTGGTACGACAGGTTGAGTAAGTACTTGCTTTCAAATGGTTTTATTAGAGGAAAAATTGATTCTACATTATTTATTAAGCATGAAAATAAAGATATTATTATTGTACAAATATATGTAGATGACATAATTTTTGGTGCTACTAATAATTTTCTTTGTGAGTGGTTTTCGAAGTGCATGCACAGGGAGTTTGATATGAGTCTAATGGGAGAACTTAATTACTTTTTGGGACTCCAAATCAAACAAACAACGAACGGTATGTACATCCATCAAACCAAATATACAAAAGAACTTCTCAAAAGGTTTGGTTTTGAAGGATCTAATTCAAAGGCTACACCAATGAGCACTTCAATAAAGCTTACGTCTGACGAAAAAGGTATAGATGTGGAAGTAACTAAATATCGAGGCATGATTGGTTGTTTATTATATTTAACTGCATCTAGACCGGATATTATGTATAGTGTTTGTTTATGTGCACGTTTTCAAGCAAAACCTAAAGAATCTCATTTACAAGCTGTTAAAAGGATTTTTAAATATTTAAGTGGTACAATAAATTTGGGATTATTTTATCCAATCTGCAATCATTTTGAATTAATGGGTTATTCAGATGCTGACTATGCAGGGTGTCAAATTGATAGAAAAAGTACCGATTGGTGCTTGCACATTTTAGGTCGCGATCTTTATTACGTGGCATAGTAAAAGCAAACTTTAGTTGCTTTATCAACCACTGAGGGTGAATATCTAGCTGCAGGGAATTGTTGCTGTAAGACCCCAAATTATTAATAAATAAAATTTATTTTCCTCTATTTATTATTTAGAAATAGTAAGGGTTGATTTGATTAATGTGGATAGTTATGGGTAAAATACGCAAATATTTGAATAAGCAAGTGGTTATAAAATATTCATTATTATTAGGAAATATTCGTTTGGTCGTGGAATATTAAATCGTGTCGGGGAATATTAAATGCTGACACCTGTGATCTTTTGTGGGCCCCATAGTGAAAGCGATTGGATGAAGAAAAGCGACAAATATAAGTTGTTTATAAATAACGGCGTAGTTGTTACCATTAATCTTGTTGGAATACCGGTGGTTAAAACACACTAATCTGGCGTTGTTGAAAAGAGTACCACATGGTATTGCACCAATTATTGATTCTTACGTAAGAAGGCACTACTCAATAATTGTTACGAAGTAATTAATGTTCGAAGTATTTTATTTTATTGATTCAATAATTCTTTGCATTGATATTTTATATTCTTCGTTGTTTGATAAATTGTCATTACGAAGATTTTCCATTATCGGACAATAATTCATATTATCTGAATAATATTATTGGATAACATTATTGGCAATGTCTAGAAAGTTACATACAGGAGAGGTTTGGTCACCTAATCGGCGCGCCGAGTAAGAGAGATCCTTATTGGAAAGCCCCCTCTTTCCTGGGAACGGCCTGGTTGCCAGTACTGTGATTCTGTAATATTATTTGTGAATAATTAATTATTGATTTATATGATGAGAAAAATATTGATTTTATGTGGATATAGATGGAGAAAATTTTAATGTGACAATTGTTGAAAATTAATATTTTATCTTTTACGATAAAATAATTCATTTAAATATATTATTTTAATAATATATTAACGGTGATATTTTTATAATGAATGTGGGATATATGAGTATATGAGGAGGAAGAGTATTTTTGTGGCATTAAATGTTTAACACATATTTTGTGTGTTGGTGGACACAATTATTGGTAGAAATTTGATTATAGCACTGTAAAATCGCTCATTTATGGATTTTGGTCAATTTACATTTGGAATTTGGAAAAACTTTCTTACGTAAAGTTGTAGAGAATTGAATTTCCTATAAAAATTCGCGAGATTTGAATTTTCTGATAAAAGGGCTATTTATTATGAATTATTGAAGTTTCAAGCTCAAAATAATTAATTTTTGAAGTTTTAATTATTTTTAATAAGAAAACATTTTTTTTTTACATTTTGGGACTCATTTAACATGTGTTAGGATGGCTGAGTTCAGATTCATGGATGCATAGGAAGATGTTGAAAATAAATAATATTAATTTATTAAATTTTCTACTTTTGGTGTTCTAAGCATTTTCTATAAATAGGGTGCTTAGGTTAGAATTGAAAATCACACCGAAACTCAAGTTTTTCTCTATATATTATCGAGCGTATTCTTGTGAGTATTTTGAGTATACTTTGAGTATTGCTATACGGTGCAAGTTCAAGTCATAGCTTTATATCAGGTGTTTCAACTAGAAATCTTGTCTTTCGAGGTAAGGGATGTTATTTTATTCGAAAATGATATTATTTCTTCAATATCATTATGCCGAAATATTGGTTGGAAATTTTTATCAAATTTGAAACTTTTCATGTTGGGGTTACTATTCATGAGTTACTATTCACGGGTTACTATTCATGAGTTACTATTCATGGGTTACTATTCACGAGTACTATTCACAAAGCATGATGATGTTTTTTGTGAAATTTCTATCTTTTGGTGTCGAGAGTTACTATTCACGTATACGACACTATTATTCACGATATCACGAACACTTATTCACGAGAAAAATTAAATTTTCTTTTTTCGTCTCAAAATATCTATTATGGATACTAGCTTTGATTGTATCCATGTTTTGATCATTCTTGAATTTTACTCCACACGATTACTTATGAAGTATTTTTGAACTTGAATTGTTTTAAAATACGAATCCTTAATATTTGTTCTTTTGTTTCTTTGGATTCGTTTCCTTTAAAATATTTTTCATCATCCTCGGTCCTAAATGATGATATTCTTGAATATCTTTGGCTTTTGTAGTGCAAAGATGAATGATTTCTTGATGAATATCTTTGGTAGTGCAAAGATGAGCAGTGTTGAGATGAATATGATCGATTGATTAATATCTTTGGCCGTAGTAAAAGATGAGCGCAGTGTTTAGATGAACATAATCAATCGATGAATATCTTTGGCACTGTAGTGCAAAGATGAATATTTGATTCAGATATATATTGATTGATGTTACTGGGGATAAAATATCGACGATGAACTTTTAAATTCATATATAGAAGATAGTAGTTTGCATTCTCTACTTAACTCTTCTAATGAATTGTTGTTTTCATTGCGATTGTTGATTTAAAACCGGTTGTCTATTGTATTTTATTAGATTTTTCCTGTTGAAGACTAACGATAATTTGTTGTATGTTATCTTAGTCATAATGTTCTTTCTCTTGGGCTAGTTTGAGCTCACCCTTTTCCTTTTTGTTCCAATTTTCTTCTCGGGAGGCGAGAATGTAATGAAGTCTTAGTCGGGGTATGGAATGATGGTTATAGAGAGAGTTGTTTAGTTGTCCTCACCATTTTTATAAAATAATGTATAAATAATTGTGATGAGGATTTATTTGGGTATGTATATTGTCTAGAAGACAATAATTGTATTTAAACTCACAGTATATATGTTGTGCGTATTTGCACACGACAAATGTATTAATAAAGTTGTAGTTATTTTTGTACCATGTATTTGGCGACTTCGAATGGGTTGGATGGAATGGACCTATTTTGGGGCGTCACGGTTAAGTATCGAGCTTAGGGATATGATCTCTGGCGGAGATCGGGGAATAGAACTAGGAGGGGAGAGACGCAGTAAATCCTTCGCTAGTGTGTTCTACCTAAGCTTATTTGTTAGTTAGTTAGTATATAGGGATATTATGTGATATATTGATTTCCTTAATTAACCCTTGTTTTTATGACGAGATTTGAGATTGTCAATCGAGAATATTAACAAATGGAGTAAATGAGACCGTGGAGATGCCTGTCTTTACCAACGAGGAGAGCGTGCAACAGGTGACAATGTACCTCCTGTGAACAACACTGCCGAAAGAGATGATGAGCGAGGGGATGTTTAGAAGCTTTTTTGCAGTTCATGCAAAATCGCAACGAGAGAGACTCGTGTTCAAAATACGAGAGGAAATGATAGCAATTCACGGGTGGTCACGGCCAAGTAGTTCAAAGAGTTGGGACCACCGAATTTGGGAAAGCGGATCCGATTAAAGGCGCGAGGCGTGGGTCAAACAAATTACCAAGATATTCGATGTCTTGGGATGCACGGAGGAACGAAAGTTCCATTCGCTACTTTTATGTTTCAGAACGAGGCAGACATCTTGGTGGGAATCGTGAAGCGTCCATCCAATTGCACTTTCAAAGATGTCGTATGGAGAGCGTTTGAAGCAGTTCAATGACAAGTACTTCCCCGAAAGTATTCGTCATATGAAGAAAGTGGAGTTTATTAGGCGAGCAGAGAATAACATGGCGGTGTCCAAAGACGAGGCGAAGTTCACGGAGTTATCCAGTTTGTACCTCATTTGGTGGAAAATGAGGAACGTATGACGCGGATGTTTCGAGAGGTTTGAAACCCGGAGATACGTCAAGATCTCATTTCTCATAAATTTTCTCTCTATTCGGATGTTGTCAACATGGCTCGATTTGTTAGAGCGAGATAAGCGAAGTACGCTCAACCGAGGGACCATAATCGAGGATCATATCTGAAGATAGCGATCATCGAATAATAATAACCAATGGAGAAAGAAGAATACGGACAAAGGCGGTAACCACTCCGGTGGTAATCGTGGCCATGAAAATAGAAGAAGCGAGTCGGGAGGAGATTTTAAAAGAGGAGATTCAACAACGACCATGTGAAGACGCGGCCGCCAAGATGTAATCGGTTCCAAGGAGGAGAAAGACCACCACCGGTCAGTATGTTACAAATGCGGAAAGAGGGACATATCATTGAAGCCCACAAGCAGTTTAAGGTATGCTATAATTATGGAAAAGAAGGACATATCGCTTTCGAGATTATACGAGTATCGAAACCAGTCCAATGGAATGGTGACTCAAAAGGATGTCCCGTAAAAGTCAAAGTCAACGGTTCACGGAAGAGTGTTTGTCTTGGATGGGGTCAAAATGCGAGGAACCCGAACGAAGTTAGCACGGGTTAGTTAATTATAAATTCTTGCGAAGTTTATACCTTACTAGAATCTGGGTTCTACCCATTCTTTTATCTCTCTTTGCTTGCGCTCAACGTTTGAACTAGACTACGGAGAAATTAGACTTTGACCTATTTATGGAGACTCCATTAGGAGAAACTTTCATTACATCCGTTGTTTAAAAATCTTGCTTGATTCAGGTTGGCACTATCACATTACCTGTTAACCTTATTTCTATAGAGATATTTGCTTTTGATGTGATTTTAAGGTTAACTACTCATCATGCCGAAATTGATTACTTTAGTAAGGTTGTTAGTTTTCATATTCCTAAGCAACCTGTTATTCGAATTCAAGCAATCAAACCATTGTAGTCAAACATTTTCATATCAAGCCATGAAGTCATTCGTTTATTACGGATGTCAAGTTTTCTTAGTCCATGTTATGGATTTGAATAAAGACGCATCAGATTTGAATAATATTCATGTTGTTATTGATTTTTCCTGACGTATTTCCTGAAGAATTTCTTGGCTTACTCCCAAAGCCTGATATTAAATTTTGTATCGACTTTGAACCCCAGACAAAACTCATTTCTAAAATCTCATATCGAATGGCTCTATTGAACTTCGTGAGTTAAAAATTCAACTATAGAATTTGGTACTGAGCCTTTATCTGGTGACTTCCTTTGTGGAATGCACGAAGCGAGACTCTCGTAAGGGACACCATATTCGCATGCGATAGTAAAGTGATAGGTGTCATTGTAACGTCTTTATCAAGGTTGGGATATGAGTCACAGTTGAGAATAACCTAAGTCAGTAATCGAAATACGTAGCTTTTAGGCTTAGTTGGTTATTATCGGAGATTCGTTGAAGGATATTCTCGAATCGCTATTCCATTAACGCAGCTGACTCGTAGAGATACAAAATTCGAATGGAGCAAGGAATGTAGGAAGAGCTTTGAAGAACTCAAGAGAGTCTCATTTCAAAGACATGTTACGACCATGCCATCACGGGAAAAGCGAACGTGGTAGGTGACGTGTTGAGTAGAAGATCGTATACAATAATGAGTACGATATTGTCAAAGACTCATTTCGTATAATTTATAAATAATAGAGATGGAGATGAAAACTCTAGGTACCCACGTGATGATATATGAGTATAATCGACTTTAATCGATAAAATTAAAGCTGTTCAAGCTACACACCGGAGGTGATGAATTTGAAGAAGGAGGTGCAAGAAGTTGTTATTTCAAAAGCGAGAATCGGTGAGGTGAAGAAAGCTCAAACCTTGATTTATTAATCCATTTGAAATTCTCGATCGAATAGGGCGTGGCCTATAGACTGCGTTTTACCGCCAAGTATGGCGTGTTCATAACATTTTTCACGTATCGATGTTACGTAAATATGTGGACGACGAACCACGTCATTGAAGTTAGAACCGGACGAGATAGCGAAGACTTAACGTCACGAGGAGGTACTGTCAAGATCTTGGATAGAGAAAGAACATGTCCCATGTATCGAGGTTATACCACAAGTTAAAGTTTTGTGGAGAAACCATGCTATTGAGGAAATGACACGGGAGTTGGAAAGCGAAATGAAAGCGAGGTATTCTCATCTTTTCAAAACACAGAATACGTATGTCAATTTCGAGGACAAAATTTCATAAGGAGGAGGGAGGTTGTCAAATTATTAATAAATGAAATTTATTTTCTTTTATTTATTATTTTGAAATAGTAAGGGTTGATTTGATTAATGTGGATAGTTATGGGTAAAATACGCAAATATTTGAATAAGCAAGTGGTTATAAAATATTCATTATTGTTTGGAGAATATTCGTTTGGTCGTGGAATATTAAATCTTCTTTGTGGGGAATATTCGCATGACGGCGCCGATCTTTTATGGGGCCCATAACAAAAAGCGATTGGATGAAGAAAACGACAAATATAAGTTGTTTATAAATAACGGCGTAGTTATTGTTACAGATTAATCTTGTTGGAATACCCGGTGGTTAAAACACATTAATACGCGTTGTTGACAAGAAGAAGGCACGCGTATTGCACCAATTATTGATTCTTACGTACGTGAAAGGCACTACTCAATAATTATTACGAGTAATTATTATTGAGTATTTTATTTTATTGATTCAATAATTGTTGCATTGATATTTTATATTAATGTTGTTTCAATAAATTTTCATTACACAGTATTTTCCATTATCGAGCAATAATTCATATTATCTGAATAATATTATTGGATAACATTATTGGCAATGTCTAGAAAGTTACGTCTTACAGGAGAGGTTTGGTCACCTAATCGCGTTGAGAAGAGAGATCCTTATTGGAAAGCCTCCTCCTTCCTGGGAAAGGCGGCACGGTTACAAGATCTTGTGATTACGTAATATTATTTGTGAATAATTAATTATTGATTTATATGATGAGGAAAATATTGATTTTATGTGGATATAGATGGAGAAAATTTTTAATGTGACAATTGTTGAAAATTAATATTTTATCTTTTTTACGATAAAATAATTCATTTAAATATATTATTTTAATAATATATTAACGGTGATATTTTTATAATGAATGTGAGATATGTGAGTATATGAGGAGGAAGAGTATTTTTGTGGCATTAAATGATTAACACATGTTTTGTGTGTCGGTGGACCCCATTTCTGAATCGAAATTTGATTATAATTTTGTAAAATCGTTCGTTTGTGGAATTTTGATCAATTTCTATTTTGGAATATGGAAAAATCTTTCCTCTCGCAAAGTTGTAGAGAATTGAATTTCTATAAAAATTCGAGAGATTGAATTTTTTGATAAAAGGGCTATTTATTATGAATTATTGAAGTTTCAAAGCTTCGAAATAATTGATTTTTGGAAGTTTAAAATATTTAAAATAGGAAAAACGTTTTTGGAATGTTTAGGTGGCCTCATTTAACATGTGTAGGAGCTGAATTCAGTTGGCAAGTGTATGTATGAGGTTTTGGAAAATATAAATTATATTATATTAAATTTTCTACTTTGGTGTTCTAAGCATTTTCCTATAAATAGGGTGCTTAGGTTAGAATTGAAAATCACACCGTAAACCGAGTTTTCTCTCTCTATATTATCGAGCGTATTCTTGTGAGTATTTTGAGTATACTTTGAGTATTGCTATACGGTTGCAAGTTCAAGTCATAGCCTATATCCTGTTTCAACTAAATCTTGTCTTTCGAGGTAAGGGATGTTATTTTATTCGAAAATGATATTATTTCTTCAATATCATTATGCCGAAATATTGGTTGGAAATTTTATCAAATTTGAAACTTTTCATGTTGGGGTTACTTATTCATGAGTTACTATTCACGGAGTTACTATTCATGAGTTACTATTCACGGGTTCTTATTCACGAGTACTATTTCACAAAGCATGATGATGTTTTTTGTGAAATTTCTATCTTTTGGTGTTTGAGTTCTTATTCACGTATCTGACATTATTCACGTATCTGACACTATTCACGAATACGACTTTATTCACAAAAAAATTAAATTTTCATTTTTCGTCTAAAATATCTATTATGGATACTAGCTTTGATTGTATTCATGTTTTGATCATTCTTGAATTTTACTCCACTCGATTACTTATGAAGTATTTTTGAACTTGGATTGTTTAAAATAATTAATCCTTAATATTTGTTCTTTTGTTTCTTTGGATTCGTTTCCTTTAAAATATTTTTCATCATCCTCGTCCTAAATGATGATATTCTTGAATATCTTTGGCACTGTAGTGAAAAGATGAATGATTTCTTGATGAATATCTTTTGGGTAGTAAAAAGATGAGCAGTGTTGAGATGAATATGGTCGATCGATTAATATCTTTGCCCGTAGTGCAAAGATGAACATGTGTTTAGATGAACATGATCGGTGATGAATATCTTTGGCTCAGAAAGTGCAAAGATGAATATTTGATTCGAGATATATATTGATTGATGTTACGAGGATAAAATATCGACGATGAACTTTTAAATTCATATATAGAAGATAGTAGTTTGCATTCTCTACTTAACTCTTCTAATGAATTGTTATTTCACTTGCGATTGTTGATTTAAAGCTGGTTGTCTATTGTATTCTATTAGATTTTTCCTGTTGAAGACTAACGATAATTTGTTCTATATTATCTTAGTCATAATATTATTCTTTTGCTAGTTGAGCTCACCCTTTTTCTTTTTGTTCTATTTTTCTTCTCAGGAGGCGAGAATGTAGCGAGTACGAGTCGGGGTATGGAATGATGGTTATAGAGAAAGTTGTTTAGTAGTCCTCACCATTTTTATAAAATAATGTATAAATAATTGTGATGAGGATTTATTTGGGTATGTATATTGTCTAGAAGACAATAATTGTATTTAAACTCACAGTATATATGTTGTCGTATTTTGCACGACAAATGTAATAATAAAGTTGTAGTTATTTCTGTACCATGTATTTGGCGACTCAGAATGGGTTGGATGGAATGGACCTATTTTGGGGGCGTCACTTCAGTTTCTGGTGTGATTTTCAATTCTAACCTAAGCACCCTATTTATAGGAAAATGCTTAGAACACCAAAGCAGAAAATTTAATAAATTATTAATATAATAAATTTGAACTCCTACGCCCACTTTTTTTTGTTCAAACTTCAGCAACACAAGTATCTCACCTTACAATACTTACAAAAAACGTTTTTCATAATTAATTAATTTAAAACTCCAAAAAAATAATAATTAATTAATCCGGAACTTCAATAATTCATAATAAATAGCCCTTTTGTCGGAAAATTGAATCTCTCAAGTTTTTATAGGAAATTCAATTCTCTACAACTTTGCGTAAGAAAGTTTTTCGAATTCCAAGCAGAAATTGACCAAATCCACAAGCAGACGATTTTACGATACTATAATCAAATTTTAGTCAAGAAATGGGGTCCACCGACATGTTTAACATGTTTTAAACATTTATTGTAACAAAAATATTCTTCCTCCTCATATACTCATATATCCCACATTCGTTGTAAAAATATCACCATTATTATATTATTAAAATATAATAATATATTTAAATGAATTATTTTATCAGAAAAAGATAAAATTTTAATTTTCAACAATTGTCACATTAAAATTTTCTCCATCTATGTCCATATAAAGCAGATATTTTCCTCATCATAAAAATTAATAATTAATTATTCACAAATAATATTACATAATCACAATATCGACAACCAGTGTAGTTCCGGAAAGAGGGGCTTTCCAATAAGAATTTCTCCTTCTTGCGCCTGCAATTAGGTGACCAAACCTCTCCTTGAGCCAGAACTTTCTAGGCATTGCCAATAATGTTATCCAATAATATTATTCAGATAATATGAATTATTATTCTCAGATAATGGAAAATCTTGTATGCGTGACAATTATTAAAACAATGAATAATATAAAATATCAACGTAGCAATTATTGAATCAATAAAATAAAATATTAAGCAAATAATTATCTGTAAAAATTATTGAGTAATGCCTTCATTACGAAAAAAAAAATTATCATGCTTCATGAATATTACTCGTGAATAGTAACTCGTGAATAGTAACTCATGAATAGTAACTTCGTGAATAGTAACTCGTGAATAAGAACTCATGAATAGTAACTTCATGAATAGTAATTAAAAAAAAAATTGAATACTTTTATTTCATAAAATTCGAGGTCTTACAATCTCCCTCTTATGAAATTTCGTCCCACGAAATTTCGTGCACTGGTATTTCAAAGAGTTGAGAATACCTTGTTTTCATTTCGATTCTATCTCCCCGTCATCATGATTTCTCCATTGCTTTCATCTCACGTATTTGAGGATATCATTCTAGAATACGACTTCAAAACAAAGGTTAATTTAACAAATTAACATATCACATAATATCCCGATATTATGGTGACCAACAAATAAGCTTAGGTAGGACACACTAGCGAAGGATTTACTCGTCCCCTCCCTCCTAGTTCTATTCCCGATCTCCGCCAGAGATCATATCCCTAAGCTCGATACCAAATGTAACGACCCCAAAATAGGTCCATTCCATCCAACCCATTACGAAGTCGCCAAATATATGGTACGGAAAACAACTACAACTTTATTATAACAATTGTCAGGCAAAATACAACAACACATATCTTTGTGAGTTTGGATACAAATATATACCAATCAGAAGACGTCACAATGACACCTTACATAAAGGTATAGTCAAAAACTGTTTTAGAAATTAGAATCTTTGGGAAGTGCTCAAGGAAACCTTCATACATGGGAGGCCATGCTTTTAGGTTATGGTAGATATCATATGGCCACAGAATTATCCTTGGTTGACCTAATAGACCCCAAAGAAAAACGAGAAGATTACTATCATATTCTTCCCAATGGTGAGTCTTCTCTCGACATATCATTATCTCCATTGCCTCTAATTGGGTATTATACTCCAAACAAACACCAAGATTATATAGGTAGTGCTTGTAAATATACTCAAAGAAGTGGATGAGCACAACCATGTCTTATGATGACACGAGGTTGTATGTCATTTAGACATCTTGTATGATAGTGGCAAAACACCCTTCCAAGTTAAATTCACCTCACCTCAACATCTATAGACCACCATTCTATTCCCTCGCTATCCCCGCTCGACCGAAAATTTATACTTTTATTACCCGAAAGGAATTGTGAAACAAAAGGGTGAGCACAACTAGCTCGAAGAAAGAATATTATAACTAAAGATACATAAATTATCAATAGTCTTTATCAATAATAAATCGTAGATTTAGAACATATGGTAGATGATAAAACTTTTCAACCATAGTTGCACAGTGAACGAGTAATCCATTAAAGAGTCAAATAGACTATAAAGTCTATTGTCTTCTCCACGTTAAAAGTCCACCAACAATATTTTATCCATGTAACATCAATCAACAGGTTCCTTTCCACAATCATATGAATAACTCATAATCATAATTGTGACTCTAAATTCCTCTTCTCATCCAGACGAAGATAATTTTCATCATTGTCTTTACCGAAACATCAAATATCATGGTTATACCAAATCACAGTTCATGTTCATAATCATACTAATAAATTCATCTTTGCACTACGGCCAAAGATATTCATCAACAGTTCATCTTTACACTACAAAGCTAAAGATATTCAACAACAGTCATTTTTGCATTACGAGCCAAAGATATTCATCAATAATTCATCTTTGCACTACAAAGCAAAGATATTCAACAACAAAAGTCATCTTTGCATTACGAGCAAAAGATATTCATCAATAATTCATCTTTGCACTACTGAAATTTAAGATATTCATCAACAAGTCATCTTTGCATTACGAGCAAAAGATATTCATCAATAATTCATCTTTTGCACTACAAAATTTAAGATATTCATCAACAAGTCATCTTTTGCGCTACGGGCCAAAGATATTCATATCTCAAATAAATACATAATCATTTCGGAAGTTATATAACAATAATTATAACCATGTTGATCAATTCACCTTTGCACTTAAGCTAAAAATATTCAATTGTAAATTCAATGGTCATGATCATACCAATCAACAATTCAACTTTTGCCTCATCGGCCAAAGAGAACCTATAGTCACGATCATACCAATAATCTACTCATCTTTACACTCAAGTCAAAGAGAAATTTCATCATTAGGGTTATAAGAATGTTATATAAAAACAATATAATCAAAACATGTTTTTAATTTCAAAAGTAAGATTCATAAATCAACGATAATTTGGTCAAAGAAGAAACCAATTTGTCATGAATAGACTTCGTATTAAATACATAGTACAGTATATCGTGCGTAAGAACCTCGACACACGAAAAGATAAAGTTTCATAATAAAATTCATATCCATATTTATAACACCTTAATCCAAATGTTATAAATCACTTAGAAATCTCATAATCTAATATTATTAATATTATAATAATATTTTAATCATTTCTTAAACTTATAAATAATTTAATCCAATTATTTACACACTTTAATAATTAATGCATTTAATCATCTAAAATGCCAAACTCATAAGATTTCATCATCATTAACCAAAACCCTCATAAAAATCTGCATATACCTCATATATGATTCTCAAGCCAATAAATCATATTTTATAATTTTCTTACTTCACATAACATATTTAATTCATTTACTCATAACTAGAACATTTTCATGAAAATACCAAATCAGTTCCAAAAATATTTCTTTTCTGGGATTTAGCATAACATAGTCCCATATTGAACATAAATTTTTCTCAAAATTTTAAAAATTCATTTACTATTTTTCATATGGCCAAAACCACCGAATATTTAAACATTTATCATAAATTATACTTTTATCAAAAAATTCTAAAATTTACACGGTATACTGATATTATATAGATGTACTCCCAATAAAAATTTCATCAATTTTGGAGTTAATCACAAGGAGTTATAAGCGGTTACTTTTAAAAAAGTTTTTCTCATAAAATTCATAACTCTCGATCTATACATCCAAAAATCGCCATTTTGGACACAATATATAAAACTCATCAAATTATCATTTCAAATTTTTCCAGAATTTTTGAAGGTTCAGAAAAATTTTGAAACTAAAAACATAATAACCCTTAAATCCCTTACTATCCCCTTACCTCAAAAAGAAAGAAGATTTAATTAGAATAATACCGAACTAACTTGCACCAGTATAGCAACACTCAAAGTATACTCAAAATACTCACAAGAATACATTTCGATAATATAGAGAGAGAAAACTTCAGCTTTAAAGGTGTGATTTTCAATTCTAACCCAAGACCCTATTTATAGGAAAACGCTTGAACACCAAAGCAGAAAATTTAATAAATTATTAATATAATAAATTTGAATTCCTACGCCCACTTTTTTTTGTTCAAACTTCAGCAACACAAGTATCTCACCTTACAAAACTTACAAAAACATTTTTCATAATTAATTAATTTAAAACTCCAAAAAATAATAATTAATTAATCGGAAACTTCAATAATTCATAATAAATAGTCCTTTTGTCGGAAAATTGAATCCCTCGAGTTTTTATAGGAAATTCAATTCTCTACAACTTTGCGTGAAGAAAGTTTTTCCAATTCCAAATGAAATTGACCCAAATCCACAAACAGACGATTTTACGAGTACTATAATCAAATTTCACCAAGAAATGGGGTCCAACCGACATGTTTAACATGTTTTAAATATTTATTGTAACAAAAATATTCTTCCTCCTCATATACTCATATATCTCACATTCGTTGTAAAAATATCACCATTATTATATTATTAAAATATAATAATATATTTAAATGAATTATTTTATCGTAAAAAGATAAAATTTCAATTTTCAACAATTGTCACATTAAAAATTTTCTCCATCTATGTCCATATAAAATAGATATTTTCCTCATCATAAAAATTAATAATTAATTATTCACAAATAATATTACATAATCACAATATCGACAACTGTGCGGTTCAGGGAAGAGGGGCTTTCCAATAAGAATTTCTCCTTCTTTGGCGCGCAATTAGGTGACCAAACCTCTCCTTGATGAGAACTTTCTAGGCATTGCTAATAATGTTATCCAATAATATTATTAGGATAATATGAATTATTGCTCGATAATGGAAAAAATATGTAAAGTGATAATTATTGAAACAACAATAATATAAAATATCAACGTAGCAATTATTGAATCAATAAAATAAAATATTAAACAAAGTAATTCTTGTAACAATTATTGAGTAATGCCTTTTACGAAAAAAAAATTATCATGCTTCATGAATAGTACTCGTGAATAGTAAAGTCGTGAATAGTAACTCATGAATAAGAACTCGTGAATAAGAACTTCGTGAATAGTAACTCATGAATAAGAACTTCATGAATAGTAATTAAAAAAAATTGAATACTTTTATTTCATAAAATTCGTGGTCTTACATGAACTGTAAGAAAGCCAAGTCTGCTGGACTTGAATAGTTCAAGAGTGAACTAGAAGAAGTTCCTAGACTGCTGGTCTAGAAGGAATCTGAGTGATTCAGAATATTGTAAAAGACATCCTTAGTGGATATCCTACTCGTTGAGTAGAAAAGTGGACTAGGAGCTTTGAGTGCTCTGAACCACTTAAAAACAACTGTGTCGTTTATATTCATGCTATAACTGTTATAACTGCTATATCTGCTATAACTGCCTTACTTACTCATAACTCCATTGCTTGTTAAAGAAGATTAAAACAAATACTAATTCCGCAAAGTTTAAATCATTATCTAAGAACTTGTTAAAATGAAAAAATTTTCATATATCTATTCAACCCCCCCTTCTAGATAACTTGTGCCTACTAGGAACTAACAATTGGTATCAGAGCACTCGTACCAAGCGAATCCAGGACCGGGGGAGGCAGCAAGCCACCAATGTGCAACAAAGATAAATTTGCTAACTGGAAAGTCAGGATGAAAGCTTATATGAACTCAATAGATGAAGATCTATTTGAGACTGTTCTTAATGGGCCCTATATACCAACAAAGCTTTTCACCAACCATTGACGATCCAAATAGAGTACAAATAAAAGTTAAAGAAGAATGGACAGACACAGAGAAAAGAGCTATCCAACTTGATAAAAAGGCAAAGAACATCCTGTTCCAATCCTTAGAGGACGATCTGTTTGAAAATATTGTAAACAGCAAAACAGCTAAGGATGTTTGGGAAGCACTGCTGATTATGCACGAAGGAACCGAAGAAGTCGAGAGAGAACAAGCGCCTCTCCCGACACAAAGAAGATATAAATGTTCATTTCGTATGCGGGGAGAAAATGTGGACCGCAACTTATGAAAGATTCAACGTTCTGCTCAACTCTCTACGAGCATATGGGAAGATCTATCCTAACAAGGATCTAACCATAAAGTTCATGAGAGCCCTACCAAGCAGGTGGGATACAAAGACCACATCAATAAGAGAATCAAAGAATCTTAATGAGATGACAGTTCAACAATCAGATGGAAATCTCTGACGTCTAACCTGGAGTTGACCCAACGCGCTGAAACCTTATAAGAAGGAAGAAGAAAGGATAAGGGTGAAGCCCTAAAAGCAAATGAAAGTGCATCAAAAGTCAGCACCGAGATTGACTCTGATGATGATGAAGACGATGACGATGACTTTCTTTATCTTTGGTAAAGAGACTAAGAAGGTTCATGCGACAAAGCGTAATCCCAGCAAGCAAAAGAAAGTCAAGAACTACGCTACCGGGGAATAAATGAATGATTTATGCTACAACTGCAAGAAACCTGGTCATTTCATTGCCAACTGCAACAAGCCTATCAAAGAAGAGCTAAAGAAGAAATCTCATGCAAAGAAAGAATACAAAGGAACCAAGAGGCCTCAGAAAAGAGACAAAGGTCTGGTTATCGGAGGATCGTGGAGTGATTCAGATAATGACTCAAATGCAGACTCCGGAGATGAGGAAGAACCACATATGGCCAATCTGTGCTTAATGGCTAAACATGCAAAGGTCAAACAAAGCCTAAACATACATGATGTGAGTATTGATGAGGTATTTGATTTTAATTCTCCTGATGTAGATATAAGTGACTTAAGAACTGCTTTGCATAGCATATAACCATCGACTACATCAATACATGAAGTGGTTCAGAGTCTTGTCTAAAGATCATTCACTTCTTCAAGAGGAGAAAAAAGTTCGAGAAGAGCTTGAAATAGCCCTTCTAAGTACTAATCTTCTCTCCCGACTTGAAAGTCGAGAATGAAACTTTAAAATGATAAACACACATCATGCACAAAAGAGAGTCTAAGCTAACCTCTAAAATTGAGGATCTAGAGAAGACTATCTCTGTATGGAGCAGATCCTCATCATCCATGGATCACCGCTCTCTAGTCGAGGAGCACATTCGACGAAATGAGCTTAGGCTTTGGGGAATCCATCTC
Organism: Panax quinquefolius; assembly: GCA_020205615.1. Classification (NCBI taxonomy): domain Eukaryota; kingdom Viridiplantae; phylum Streptophyta; class Magnoliopsida; order Apiales; family Araliaceae; genus Panax; species Panax quinquefolius. The sequence continues at coordinate 105,515,754 of CM035174.1, read as the reverse complement.
GAGTTAAGTGTGGAAAACAATAGAAACTAGCACTTAGTAATGTCTCAAGTTTTGGTAGAGGCATTGCTTTTGTGAAAATCTCACAGGTTGGAAGAACGAGTTCAACCTTATTCTCTCTGTTTCTAGTTATACTCGAGGAAGTAAAGGATCTCATCGCTGGTCCGGGTTTCATCAAGGAAAAGAGTAACCCAATCTCTACTTACCAACCTCGAAGAATTGTAGAGTCAAATAAAATCAACTCTACGAATCAACTTGGAAGGTACAGTAGAGGTAAGGCACACTTATCACTATTTATGAAACCTAAGGACACATGGAAGAAAGAGAATCAGTTTAACAGAAGGTTAACTAAGGAACCACACAAGTCTAAATGGAAGATGAATCATCACACACACACAGGCATGCATTGTAATAGATGTTTCATATGCAATAAAAATGGTCATAGGGCTACAAAGTGTTATTATAATTCCATGCATCTAAGACCCAAGATTAGACAAATTTGGGTCCCCAAAGGCACTAACAAAGAAGGACCCATGCAAATATGGGTACCAAAATGAAGGTTCAAATGTTTTGACAGGAAAAGAGCTCCACGACCTCAACATGGTATATGGACAGTGGTTGCTCGAGGCATATGACAGAGAACAAAGCTCTACTATCCAACTATGTAGAAAAGGAAGGTCCCTCAGTCATATTTGGAGATAACGGCTCGGTCAAAACAAGAGGATATGGCTCCACTGGCAATGGTGCAGTATCTTTCAGCAAAGTAGCTTATGTGGAAGGACTCCAACACAATCTTCTAAGCATTAGCCAACTCTGCGACAAGGGTCACCAAAGTAACATTTCTCAACAATCAATGTCAACTCAGAGATTTAAAGACATCTGCCATAAAGTTGACCGGAACAAGAGAAGGAAATGTCTACACTATAGATCTTCGTCAACTAAGCTCTGATGAAACAATATGTTTTCTGGAAAAAGCATCCAAGGAAATGAGATGGCTATGGCATAGAAGGCTGTCTCACTTAAACTTCAAAAACGTGTCCAAACTGGCATCAAAAGACCTCATAGCTGGTCTACCCAAGTTCAACTTTGTGAAGGAAAGACCATGCAATGCTTGCCAGCTTGGAAAGCAAACCAGAAGCTCATTCAAGAGCAAGACTGCAAATTCCATTGACAAGCCCCTGCAGTTGCTCCACATGGATCTCTTTGGGCCAATCCCACTGACGGTCTTGGACGAAAAAGATACTCGCTAGTAGAGTCGATTTACTACACCGATTCACATGGGTATTCTTCCTAACTTCAAAGGATGAAACGAGCTCCGAATTAATCAAAATGTTCAGACTGGTGATGAACGAAAAAGGAGAGAAAATCAAGGCAATAAGGAGTGATCATGGAAGAGAATTCGATTTCTCAGAAATAAACAAGTTCTGCTCAGACAATGGCATCAGTCATAACTTCTCAGCTCCACGAACTCCTCAACAAAATGGAGTTCTTTGAAAGAAAGAAACGAAACTCTAATAGAGGTGGAAGGACCTACTAGCTAGCAGCAAATGCTGCTGAATACTTCGGGCGTAAGTCGCCAACACTGCATACTACATTCAGAACAGATCATTAATTCATTCTACGATCAAGAGGACACCCTACGAACTGTGGAAAGGAAGGAAGCCAAGTGTCAGCTATTTCCATGTCTTTGGTTGTGCATGCTATATTCTCAACAATAGAAAGCAGTATCTGACAAAATTCCAGCCCAAGTCAGACGAAGGGATCTTTCTTGGATATGCCACAGACAGCAAAGCTTATAGAGTGTTCAACAAGAAGACATTGAGTGTCGAAGTCTCAATACACATCATCTTTGATGAAACTGACTTAGATAAAACAGTGCCCCAAGACACTACGACCGATAGTGCAAACACTACGAATGAAGTCGTCGAGCTCAACACTACGATCGTAGTACCAGATAGTAAAATTATAGAGCATGATAATGAAGTCGTAGATAGGTCCATCCAAGACAGCGAGCCTCCACTCCAAGAAGAAGAGATAGACCTTGAAGACTTAAGACAGGAAGGCATCAGGACAGATGTCTCAACCGGGAACAGATGGGCAAGAGATCACATTCAGGATCTAATCATTGGAGATCCAAGTACAAGAGTCAAAACAAGAGCTGCTACTCAGAATGAATGCTTCTATCTAAGCTTCTTGTCACAGATAGAGCTAACGAAGATAGAGGATGCTATGGAAGACTCCAGTTGGATAGAAGCCATGCATGAAGAACTCAACCAATTTGAACGAAGCAAAGTGTGGAGATTGGTACCAAGACCAAAGAGTCATCATCGCCATAAAGAACCAAGTGGGTCTTGAGAACAAAATGGATGAAGATGGGGTCATTACGTAAACAAGGCAAGACTAGTGGCAAAGGGTTATTGTGGACGCCCTAAAATAGGTATACATCACCCATTTCGAGTTGTCAATACATAGTGCGTAAACAACTACAACTTTATTATTACAACAAGAAAGCGTGAGTTTGAATACAAATATTATCTTCTAGACAATATCTATACTCAAATAAATCCTCATCACATTTATTGATACATTATTTTACAAAATGGTGAGGACTACTAAACAACTCTCTCTAGAACCTTCATTCCATACCCCGGCTGCGTGCATTTATATTCTCGCCTCCCGAGAAGAAAAATGGAACAAAAAGGAAAAGGGTGAGCTCAACTAGCCCAAATAAAGAATATTATGACTAAGATAATATACAACAAATTATCGTTAGTCTTCAATGAGAGAAAAATCTAATAGAATACAATAGACAACAAGTTTTAAACCAATATTCGCAGTGAAATAATAATTCATTAGAAGAGTTAAGTAGAGAATGCAAACTACTATCTTCATGTATGAATTTAAAAGTTAAATCGTCTATCTTTTATCCTGTAACATCAATCAATATACATCCGAATCAAATATTCATCTTTGCACCACAGCCAAAGATATTCAAATGATTAGTGTATTCATCTAAACACCTGTTCATCTTTACACTACGGGCCAAAGATATTCATCAGAAATCATTCATCTTTGCACTACAGGCCAAAGATATTCAATAATATCATCATTTAAGATCGAGGATGATGAAAATATTTTAAAGTAACGAATCCGGTGAAACAAAATGACAAGGATTAAGGATTAAGGATTCGTACTTTGTTTTATCCATGTCCAACAATACCTCAAAAAATAATCATAGTGGTGTAAAATTCAAGAATGATCAAAACATGGATACAATCAAAGCTAGTATCCGAATAGATATTTGGACGAAAAGAAAATTTTTATTTTTCAATGAATAGTCTTAGTATTCGTGAATAAGAGCGATATCGTGAATAGTCTTAGTATCGTGAATAGTAACTCAGACACCAAAAGTTCCAAATTTGATAAAAATTTTAGATCAATATTTCAACATAATGATATTGAAGAAATAATATCATTAAAAAAAAAATATCCCTTACCTCGAAATATCAAGATCTTAATTTAAAACAGAATATAAGCTATGACTTGAACTTCATACCAGATAGCAATACTCAAAGTATACTCAAAATACTCACAAAAATACGCTCGATAATATAGAGAGAGAAAATTTGATTTTTGGTGTGATTTTTTAATTCTAACCTAAGCACCTATTTATAGGAAATTGCTTAGAACACAAAGCAGTAAAATTTAATAAAATATTAATAAATTTATATAAAACATACGCAAACTTGGAAATTCTGATTTCAGCATATTTTTCAACACATATGCCTACCAACCAACCACAAAAATGTTTTTGTTATTTTAAACAATTAAAACTTCCAAAAATCAATTATTTCGGAACTCTGGAACTTCAATAATTCACAATAAATAGCCCTTTTGTCAGAAAATTCGAAACTCGTAACTTTTTATAGGAAATTCAATTCTCTACAACTTTGTAGAAGAAGGTTTTCCAAATTCCAAACAAAAATTAACCGAAATCCATAAACGGGCGATTTTACAGGCTATAATCAAATTTCAGTCAATAAATGGGATCCACCGACATGTTTAACATGTTTTAAACATTTATTGCAACAAAAATACTCTTCCTCCTCATATTCTCATATATCCCACATTCGTTGTAAAAAAAATATCACCATTATTATATTATTAAAATATAATAATATATTTAAATGAATTATTTAATCAGAAAAAGATAAAATTTCAATTTTCAACAATTGTCACATTAAAAATTTTCTCCATCTATATCCACATAAAATCATTATTTTTCTCATCATTTGAATCAATAATTAATTATTCACAAATAATATTACAGAATCACAATATCGACAACTGCACGGTTTCAGGAAAGAGGGGCTTTCCAATAAGAATTTCTTCTTTGGCGCGCAATTAGGTGACCAAACCTCTCCTTAAGCAGTAACTTTCTAGACATTGCCAATAATGTTATCTAATAATATTATTAGGATAATATGAATTATTGCTTCGATAATGAAAAATAACCGTGTAATGACAATTATCAAAAACAAGCAATATAAAATATCAACGCATCAATTATTAAATCAATAAAATAATTGAGCAAGAATTATCGTAACCATTATTGAGTAGTGCCTTCTTACGTAAGAATCAATAATTGGTGCAATAATCTGGTATCTCGTGTGTTTTAACCAATTTAGTATTTTAACAAAGATAATCTTGAATAACAACTACGGTGTTATTTTTAAATAACTTATATTTGTCATTTTCTTCATCCAATCACTTTTCAAGTTATGGGCCCACACATGGCTGCCTGGCGGTCGCATTGCGAATATTCCCCAAAGACGAATATTCCACGACCAAACGAATATTCCCGACAACAATGAATATTTTATAACCACTTGCTTATTTTGAAATATTTGCGTATTTTACCCCTAACTATCCACATTAATCAAATCAACCCTTACTATTTCAAAATAATAAATAGAGAAAATTAAATTTCATTAATAATAAGTTGGGGTCTTACAGTTATTCACAAGAAGAAGGCATTGACTATGATGAGACATTTGCACCTGTTGCCAGATTAGAAGCCATCAGAATCTTTCTTGCCTTTGCTGCCCACATGAAGTTCAAAGTCTTTCAAATGGATGTCAAGAATGCATTCCTAAATGGAGAGCTTCAAGAAGAAGTCTACGTAGAACAACCTCCAGGTTTCATCAATCCATCTCTTTCCAATTATGTCTATAGATTAGACAAAGCTTTATATGGTCTTAAACAAGCACCTAGAGCATGGTATGAAACACTGACTAACTTCTTAATAGAAAATGGGTTCACTAGAGGTAGAGTAGATACCACACTATTTCTTAGAAAGCATAAAGACAAAGTCTTACTAGTTCAAATATATGTTGATGATATCATTTTTGGTTCTACTGAAGAAAATTTATGTAAGAGATTCTCTAAGCTAATGCAGAGCAAGTTTGAAATGAACATGATGGGTGAGCTGGATTTCTTCCTTGGACTGCAAGTGAAGCAGACTGATGAAGGAATATTCATTAACCAAGCCAAATACATCAAAGACTTACTAAAGAAGTATGGCATGGAATCAACCTCTCCCATGAAAATACCAATTGCTCCCGCAACCAAGCTTGACAAGGATGAGAATGGTAAATGTATTGATATAACTCAATACAGAGGTATGATAGGTTCTCTTTTATACCTAACTGCCAGTAGACCAGATATAATGTTTGCAATATGCATATGTGCTAGATTTCAGGCTAACCCTAAAGAGTCACATCTGTCTGCTGTAAAGAGGATCTTCAAGTATCTAAAGGGTACACCCAACTTGGGGCTGTGGTATCCCAAGGAATCCTCTTTTGAACTAATAGGATACACAGATGCTGACTTTGCAGGATGCAAAATAGATAGAAAAAGTACTAGTGACACTTGTCAACTACTAGGGAACAGACTTGTGTCTTGGTTCAGCAAAAAGCAAAACTCAGTGTCAACTTCATTTGCAGGTTGAATACATTCTTTCTTTGGCATTCTTTGTCTTCGAGATCCTTTGGATGAGAAATCAGCTAGCTGACTATGGGTTTGATTTCAAGTCAATACCTATACACTGTGATAATACAAGTGTAAGACCCCAACTTATTATTAATGAAATTTAATTTTCTCTATTTTGAAATAGTAAGGGTTGATTTGATTAATGTGGATAGTTATGGGTAAAATACGCAAATATTTCAAAATAAGCAAGTGGTTATAAAATATTCATTGTTGTCGGGGAATATTTGTTTGGTCGTGGAATATTCTTGCTATCGGGGAATATTCGTACGACAACGTAGTCTTTTGTGGGCCCCATAACGGAAAGTGATTGGATGAAGAAAACGACAAATATAAGTTGTTTAAAAATAACTTGGTAGTAGTTATTACCAGATTAATATCGTTAAAATACTCGGTGGTTAAAACACAAGAAGATTACCAGTATTGCACCAATTATTGATTCTTACGTAAAAAGCACTACTCAATAATGGTTACGAGAATTACATCGCTCGATATTTTATTGATTTAATAATTGTTGCGTTGATATTTTATATTGCTGTTGTTTCAATAATTGTCATTACACAATATTTTTCATTATCGAAGCAATAATTCATATTATCTGAATAATATTATTAGATAACATTATTGGAAATGTCTAGAAAAAGTTACATCTAAGGAGAGGTTTGGTCACCTAATTGCGCCTCGATGAGGAGAAATTCTTATTCGAAAGCCCCCTCTTTCTGGACGCGCACAGTTCATTAATATTGTGATTCGTAATATTATTTATGAATAATAAATTATTGATTCATATGATGAGAAAAATATTGATTTTATGTGGATATAGATGGAGAAAATTTTAATGTGACAATTGTTGAAAATTGAAATTTTATCTTTTTACGATAAAATAATTCATTTAAATATATTATTATATTTTAATAATATAATAATGGTGATATTTTTACAACGATTGTGGGATATATGAGTATATCTGAGGAGGAAGAGTATTTTTTGCAATAAATGTTTAAAACATGTTAAACATGAAATTTAATTATAGCGTGTAAAATACATTTGTGGACCCCATTTATCTTACTTAAAGTTTGAAATTTAATTATAGTGATTGTAAAATCGCCTGCTTGTGGATTTCGGCTCAATTTCTATTTGGAATTTGGGAAACGTTTTTTCTTTCGCAAAGTTGTAGAGAATTGAATTTCCTATAAAAAGTCGAAAATCACACGAAGCTGATTCAATTTTCTGATAAAGGGCTTTTTATTATGAATTATCAAGTTCAAGTCTCAAATAATTGATTTTTTGAAAGTTTTAATTATTTATTTTATGAAAACATCGCTTTTTTTTCTTACTTTTCTAGAAGGTGGTATACGATGAATGGGAAATACTAGAGCTGAATTCTAAAGTATGATATGAATTTGATATATATATATATATATATATATATAGGGATATAGACTCTACGAATCTTGATCGGTTCGAATGAAGGTTCTAGGCGAATGTAGATGAGACGGAGTTGTTTTACGTACCTCGGTGATCGTGGAGAATGAGACTCTCTGAATCTTTGATCATATATATTTGTCGGACTTCAGTTAATCGTGGGGATGGAAGCCCAGATACGGCTGTTGAATAGACCGGACTCGACGATCATGCGAATCGCGAGACCGGACTTCGGCGAGCGGAAGACTGACTCTCTTGATCGTAATCGATACTGGACACTTAGCTCACGAAGACTCGAGCGGAAGACCAATCGGTACATGCCAGGACACCCTAATCGATTGAAATCTGTCGATTACAACCAAGCAATGACGAAAGGCGACACTTGTCTTACTTAAGACAAAGAGAGGAATTCTACAAGTACAAATTGAAACCATGTTTTTGAAATCCCGAAGTTAAATAAGATTATCTCTCATTCTCTCTCTCTCTCGGCAAAACCCCAACTTCAACGAATAGCTGATTAGTATCCCTCGCTTCGACTCTGAGAATCGATGGTTACTTCTAATGTGATTTCAGACTCTGAGACTTCTGTTTTGTGAGTTAAAAAAAGCTCCACCTAAGTTTCACAAAATCTTAGCCTTCTTGAAGAAGTCGAGGTCTAGAAGAAAGCGCTTTCGGCAAATACGCTCAAATATCCTAAAGCTGGTGAAGGAGTTCTACAAAAATGGAGTATCTGAAAACAACACCATCACCGCACGAGTTAGAGAGTTGAAATAAAACTAGGGAAGAAGGCGTCGATCGTACTAGGTTTTAAAAATGTAGGGCACCCATTTCTAGACATCATAAAATTTGAGAAGGCACTGAAGAAGATGCATCCGCTTGAAGAACCCTACTGTGAGGCTACTGAAAGAAGGAGTTCCCTCGGAGGTATGAATTTTGGGTGACATTATTGGGAAATGCATCTGCTGCAGAGCTCAAGTCGTGACTTCGGTAAATGAGGAAGCTTAGCTTAAGCTACATAATTGGCTATGGTGTATGGTACTCGACTCAACTATAGGTACATGTTGCTCGAGTGGATCGTCGAGTGGATAAATAGCTGAAGAAATCAAAAAGCACCAGAAGATCTTGTATGGGAGGTTCATTAGCATCGTTCTGCAATCTGCATTGGGTGACAAAATCGGGGATGATGAAGGAGAAGCCATCAACCCAAAATAGAAAAAATGACACGGCGGTTGTTTAAAAACTAGGAAAGGAACCTACTTTGAGTATATGAGAATGATGGCGCGAGTCCGATTGGGAGGCGGGGAACAAAGGAAGCGAGGCTTTGAAGGAGGAATGTCGTGGTCAGCGAAGTTGAAGAAGAAGAGGAGAAGCGAGATAAGGAGAACCCTCTGCTTTCTTTTGAGGAAAAAGCAAAGCGAGAAAGAAAGGCAAGCGAAACAAGTCGAAGAGCCTCGAGGATCTCTGACTAACATTCTGGCAGAGTCTATGACATAGAGACTACAAGAAGGCTAAAGAAGATCTGACAACAAGAAAAAATTTGAAGAGGATCGAGCCACCATTCCACAAATCTTAAAGAAGAAAAAAGTGGTCGTAAGTCGAAAAAGACCAGCGGTGTCTTGATTGTGGAACTCTAACATTCTCTGAAACCCGAGGCCAAGTGTGGCGAAATGGAGGAAAGGCTTCTTGAGGATAGTGGGTGATCAGCGTGGCAAAACAAAGACTAAAGAGAGTCGAGTGGTGACTAAAACCGTGAAAGCAAAGAGAAAAGTGGTCGAAGTATATTCTTGAGAATGAAAAAATCTTGAAGAAGGAAGCGAAGTATGGCTACAAAAGTAGAAGCGCCCCAAGCAATAGAGGAAAATGCTCGGTGAGGGAGAACCACAGAAATTCTCATGATTAAGTATACACGGTGAGGGGAGAAGCCTCTTGCTCGAAGAGGTTCAATTTGAAAGGACTTTACGAACTTAGAAGAATATTTACCGGTGAAGGGTGTTTCTAAACCTCGAAGATGATCGTATTAAGGAGAACCTCGTAATATCGATGGGTGAAGAAGAGGTCCTTACTCGAGATGAAGATGAACGATGTCAAACCTCCCAAAGGCCCGTTGAGATAATGGATTCTTGAAGAAAACAAAGAGAAAGAGGATGATGATGATGAGCTCGAAATAGCAGGTGTAGGAAAAGATGGATCTGAGAGCTATTTATACTGACCAAATGTTTTCTTTACCCGTGATAGCATACCATCGAGCTCAAATTAAGAAATCATGGGATCACGTGTTTTTGGAGCTTGAGGAATATCCGGTGATCACGATTACGGCTCACTTGGATTTCGAAGTCATCTTGTGAAAAGGCGATTACTGACCATTCATCGTCAAAACTGAAACTGGAATTATTGACTATCCTACAAACTTTAGAGTTAATCACTGTCATCATCTTCATTTAGCCATTTACATGAATTTCTAAATGGTACGGAAGTGATTCTCGACCCATTAAATCGGGTTTCGGTTGCAAAATCCCAAAATTACATGTTGAAGAACCGAAGAAATCAACCTTACCTACGCCTCAAATAACTTGACTCTCTGATTCAGGACTCTAGCCACATCGTGAAATCGAACATTGAAATCGTGAGTCACGTATCTCGGATGTCGAACCAAACCCCTCCGGTGATATACCATCCTCCTCGTGGCATGGCTATTTCGGTCTTGATACTAGCGTTGTATAATTTGCAAGATCAATCTCCACGAGAACCCCTCGAATGGACGATCCCCAATCAAATAATGCTCTTCAAACCTACCCATGAAAGGATGACAAAGAAACCTGCGAAGCGGATGATCGAGTCTATCGAAAGCAAGAGTCTGGAATCACTACGATCTCCTCGACATCCACTTTGAATCAAATTATAAAGGCTGCTAACAAATTCCCTAGTACTGATGAATCACATGCTCATTTCTGAAGCTAAGGGAAATTATCGAAAAGATTACGAAGAGCATATCGGAATGGAGATGAGATCCATTTCGAGGTTCTTTGCCGAAAAGCGTGGTATGCTTGAAATTCGAGAAAAAACGAGATCGTCGACATCAATTATCTTTGGATGATATTCTCGACTTGAAAGCTTACATTTATGACTTCCAAAATCTTATACTTGTCGGAGAATCATAATGATATGATTACGGCAGTCCTCAAAATAAAAAGCTAGAGCTAACAAGCGGATCAAGGAGAATAGGAAGGCATTGCTTAAACTCAAAGCCTGACTAAATGAGCTTGTCCGAGGGTTAACGAGTACATGCGGATATTGAACCCTTGATCTTTGACATAAAGGGAGAAAAATAAAGGAAAGGAGATCAAGACCATGAGGAAGCGAGGAAGAGGCGGAGGAGGAAAGGAGGTCGTCTGACTTCGAAAGGGGAGAAATCGATTTCATGCTCGGACATCACGAAATCCTCCTACAAGACATCATCAGACTCGATAGTCTGGTCGAGGGGAAATTATCCACGGCTATTCCTACGAGTCGCAGGGGCGACTCCTAGCTCACATGAGGCGTGTCATGGTATGCGTAAGAATGCCCGATTGGAATCCTGCGTTAAATGCCTTGAGACGTGAAGAATCTGGTTCTAAATCTACAGCGAAATTTGGAAGAGTTAGCGAGGAATGAAAAAGCTCGAAAGGAAAGAAAAATTTGGAGAATATGCTTGATCCTCCTCCACGAGAAGATGAGAAAGCAGAGATAAGTTGAGAGTTTAATGTTTTATTGATGTAATCTTTATATTGTAATATCTTGATCATCGATAAATTCATACTTATTCTCTAGAAATTTCGGTTGCTTCATTTGAAATACTAAGTCATCATTTAAATTTCTGCAAATACATCCCTAATCAGCTAATAATCATGACAACAAATCTCCTTGGTTATATCGACATGAATAGGGAGATTGTTGGGAGAATCGTATTATGATTTGATGTTTTAATACGTGTGTTCATGATTATTTGTAAAGTCCTTAAATGAATATGTAATACAAGGACTTAGTGATAGATCAAAGCTATTAGGTTGATCTAGCTCTCAGCGATGTATCATTACATTAAAGAATGTATAGATAGAAAGATCAGCTGTTAGGTTGATCTTAAGATGTAATAGATTAGTCTTGAAGAAATCGTGGTTCATCGACTTGATCGACATTGCGAGAAGTCGAGGCGAGGAAAGCGTAGAGCTTTGAAGATGCGTGGTGTGTACGCTTGAAGATAAACTCTTAGGACCGTGTAGAGTGGTCTGATGAGTCTTGAGTTAACTCGCGATCGTTGTGTCTTGAAGAAACATGAGTTTACAAATCGGCGATCGTAGTGAGCTCTCGGGAGCGTGAAAGTCGATACTTTGAGCGCGAGAAGATGGTAGTGGAGTGCGAAGGATAAAGGGAAATCGTAGTGCTCTCATTAATAGCATCGTGGTGTGCAGAGTCGAAGACACTACGATCTAAATCGTGAAACATGGCGATCCAAATCGTGAGAGCATCATCATGCAATGTCGAGAAAAGCGTCGAGCCTCATGTCATGTTTTCCCCAACAATTGAGAAATGGATCTCGAGATCTTTGCGGTACTCATTAGTCCCAGTTGTATGAAATATCCTTAGTATCTATCAACAACAAAAGCGTATTGAAGAAGCTAAGGATAGTCTGATGGATAAGAGGACAAAATACCTTTTCGGTGGTGAGGTCGGCGACTGCGGTGTCGAGGTGCGAGAATGAGAATTTAGAAGATGTGCGGAAATGTCTCCATCCACAGTCTGAGAAAGTTGGATCGTTTAATGCGCGGCGGATAGTTTTCAACATCGAATATATCTGGATCGGGACGGATGAGAGAGAAATGACAAGCGATCAAACATTCAGCGTGAAGAATTCTACAGGTTCGACTCTACGATCGAGAAATATCAAAACTTGCTTTCAACCCTCGATTCTTAACGAACCGGTGCTTACCTGTATTTGGTGAGTAGCGATCTTGAAGCGTAACAACAACCATAATCAAGCATTAAAGAAAAGTACGAGTCTGCTGGACTTGAAGAGTTAAATAGTGAGCTGTAAAGAAAGCAAGTCTCTTTGGACTTGAAGAGTTCAAGTGAACTAGAAGAAGTTCTGAGCTGGCTTTGGTCTAGAAGGAATCTGAATGATTGAGGAAGATTGTAAAACGTCCTTAGTGGATATCCTGCTCGTTGAGTGAAGAGTGGACTAGGAGCTTTGAGTGCTACTGAACCACTTAAAACAAGCGTATAGTTTACATTCATGTTATAAGCGCTATATATCTGCTATAACTTTGCTTACTTGCTCTCATTAACTTCATTGCTTGTTAAAGAAGATTAAAACAAATACTAATTCATGAAAGTTTAAATCATTATCTAAAACTAGTTAAAAGCGAAAAGATTTTCGCATATATCTATTGACCCCCCCCCTGTACAGATAACTTGTGAAGCAAATCGATTAAATTTGCTTAGCTAAAAAGATGAACATATAAATCATGTATACAAGGCATAAGGCATTTCAAAGTTCACTTTTAAGCGTTATTCTGAGGCTAAGGTAAAGCGACTGGGTGCAACTTTTTAATCTCATTTCATGAGATAACTAATCCGTGAATATATGTTATCATGTTTAGAACCTTAAGTACAAATTAGTTTAAGTTAAGTTCTTAAAGTTTCAAGTTTTCTTTTGAAATCATTTCAACTAAACTATTGTAAATTGATAATAAGTAAAGCAACTTTAAATCACTTCTCATTTCTTAAGTATATTACGGTAACTTCGACAAGATGTATGTGTTAAAATATCGTAACTTCAAAGACTTAAAGGTTAGTCGATATTAACGTTTCGAAACTCGAGTTTCTTTTCAAAACACATACTATAAGCCATGCTAAAGCATTCTATAATGAATGAGTGAAATCTTATATGTCATGCTATTATCATTCCTATTTATGTTTATTACTTAGAATAACATATTCCATCGTCGAGAATCTTATACTTGCGTATGTGCTCACTGGAATGCTCCCGATAACCTTCCGATTACGTAACGGTCACAAAGGTATTATTTTGACCCTTCCTAATGACCTCAGATTGAAAAACGTATAAAGAACAAAAGTTGTGGTCTATTAGATTTCGTTAGGATCATCTTGAATCTCTCCTCGATCGGAGTTTGTGTGAAAATGTAATGCCCATTTTAGTAAAACGTGTTACGTCGATTTTTTCCAACCTTTGTAATTAGACCACCCGTAGGGGAAATGTATTGCCTATAAATAACCTGCTGTAAGGGTGGGCATACAAAGTGTTATAAACTCACGATTTCATGCTACTGCTTACCAAAATAACAAGCCAAACTTCTTTCTAACCGCCATAATTTGAGTTATCGTGTGTCCGAATTAGTCAGTTTCGATTAGATTCATGTGCTATAGCCGAAATCCGGTCTTTTTTCACACCGTTAGATTCCGTCGTACATTGCGTACATCATTCATCCAGCATACATCATTATATACTAAAATATAATGACATATATTCTCGAATCCAGGTTACAAGACACTTATAACCTTTCTGCATTACAAATAATGATAATTACATTATTCTTTTCATCTTCTGAGGTGACTTTTTATCCAGCCACCAAGGATACATACAGATTCATTAAACTACTCTATAGTTTAATTTTCTTTAACTTTCTATATTCTGAAGACTTCTTGATCTTACTACCATTTCGTTCACATTAAGAAATGGCACTTCATCTGGATCTGCGTCGACTTGATCTATCTGAGGATCTTAAGTTCTTCTAACATCGTTCATTTGAAAATGTTTTTCATTTAAAGCAAGTATGAGCATTCAATTGCCCAAAAAGTCATATGATTGAACATCTGACTTGAGTTTAACATTCTTTGGAACTTGATGCTTAGAACAAAAGGTTCTGAAAGCGGCAAACTTGACAATAGGAATAATTTTTGATTCCCTATCATCTTAAAACATTATTAGCGTAAGCTGAAATACTTTCATTCTCTCCTCTCTTTCCATGCACATTCTCTTTGGCTAGAATCAGCCACTAGCCAAGACTTAAATAATGGTTCATGTATCAGCGAACATGCTTTTTTATTGAGCAGTTCAAACGTAGAAGCGATTTATCTCGCGAAACACCAATGTGTTCAAATTGTGGCCGCAAGGCCTCGTACATTCTACCTTGTACAAATATCGCACCTTACTGGCACATAGAGCGGAACTTCTCAAGTTCGACATCTGAGAAGTTTAAGAAACTAGCATCCATTTAAATATGAATGAGGTTGAGGAAACTTGCCTTACAGCGGCGGCCTATAACTTCGGTTCTGTTGATGCTCATTCAATCTATATAACACATAAGGAAATAACATGCATTACGCGATTAGTCGTATACTTGACTTACATTGGTTTGCTTAACTTTGCTTCTTAAGGTTTTAACGTTCTTATGATATAAGTTTACTGTGACTAACTTTCATTCTGGTTTCCGGCTTCATGACTTATCACGGAGATGTCTTTTCGACACATTCATCATCTTTGATGATTTACATTCTTATCTTCTTATACTTCTCTGGGACTTCGGCACACATTGGCTTCTCGCTAGTAGTTCATATAATTTTCACAGTGGTTTCCTAAACAACCAGACAAACAAGTTCTGAGTCTAAATACTACTGCTGCCGTCAGCGGCGGGTTAGATGAGTTGCCGGTTCACATTATACCTTCGCTCTGCTTGAGAGGAGATTGTTTTAGCCGAGCTCCTGGTATGTCAACCATCGAGTTACGGTTGTACCTGACCTAACTTTCTAAGTAACTTATCGAACTATTAAATATAATGTTACGTTAAGTCGATTTCTTATTCCTTTTGGCTTTACGGCGGTAATTGCCATACCTCGGGATTAGGTCTTATCAGAGCTCACATTCCGACTTTCATTAATCTCATTACCGTTTGATGTGGCTTTCTTGATACCATTAAGCATTTTACTTTCGTTCATCAGCGTCTAAGTCCCTTCAAGTGGTTATACTTGACGTTCATCGAAGCGAATCACGATTCCACGAGTATCGTTTACGTATTCAGCGTTCGCGTTCTTTCGTCTCTTAATCTCTCGTTCAACCTTTACTCGAAGGTTTTGATTGCATTCATCGTTATCATCCCGAGACCCATGTTCATTATTCTTTCTTAATGCCGAAGTCCGTACGATTAGTTGTATGCTAAAGGCCCGATCGTTCATCGCAACATGACATTACGTTCGTATAGCGTCTATCGCTTTAAACTTATCTCTCATTACCGCGAAATAACATCGAATGTTATTCATTACCTTTGTCGACTCAATCTGGAATCCACGATCGCGTTAATCCCCTCACGTTAGATTCATCGTGATTCTCCGGATATCGATTCCGTAACTTCGCGTCCACATTCTTTATCTTTCGATCTCATTTAAGTCTTTTCGTTCAACCGCCTTTTAAAGGTTTAAAACACTTGATTGAGTGTTAAATTCGTGAACTATATGTTACGTACTTCTTTCTTACACATCCTCGATGATGTTGAGAACTAAAATCTCTCATTTACGGGTTTCTCTCTATCTGCGTGACTGTTGCGTACGGCTCTCTCTTTTCTTCCGTTGGCGGCCTATGCTGCTTGATTTGTAATATTTACGGCTTCGCCCTCTCTTGGCGCCGACCTCCAATGCAGCTTTCGCTTGACCGTACTTGGTACCTGTATGAAAAACACAAGAATTTTTTCTAAGTCTTTTTACAAGCTTAGAGGCAGCATTACATTGACGTCTACATAACTTCTTCGTTATAACTTCCGGAGCGAGGTTGTTTCCAAAGCCATTTTCTTCCTTATCTTTCGTGCTTGATTACCCATGAAGGCGAAATTCGATTACGAATCCGATTAACATGCCATTCTGATTGGATTAATCTTACATTTCTTACGTTCTTTTCGCTTTTTAAACTTATTTCGCTTGATCCGTATTATTGAGTCATCCAGAACTTCGGAACTAGATTCGTTCTTGAGTCACGACTCACGTTTTCTCGTTCTCTTATATTCTTATGAAACCCCTACATGTTGGTTCATTTACTAACTTTCGAATACTCGTTTGTCTTTTACGAAAATTTAGCCTTAACCGTTATAACTTTCAATTTTAATCTGTTCTTCGTGAACATTCTATGACTCTAACAAGAAAGAAAAGCATAACTTATACGATGGTTTTAAACTTGTCCATCACAACATTTACATTCCACGATGGTTTAAATTTGTCCATCAACAACATTTACATATTCTTAGCGTTATGCTTGGCGTTCTTAGATTAGATTCTTCATTTTAATCGATATTTTGGGTTACGATTCTACTTTTTCTTGGAATTTGATGTTATAGAACATCATTCCTTACTAATTGACTACTCATTCACTTAAGATTAAATTCGGATTGCTCAAAATCCTTAGAATCTTATACTTCCTTAGAAATTTATAAACTAAATTTCTTATCCTTATTCTTAATTTTCTCGTGATTTCAGCCATATGAAATCATTCTTAATCATTTACTTCTTATCTTCATTCAGTTATGTTTTAAATATTAAACTTAAAAGAAAATAATAGAAGAAACTAGGGTTCGGATTCACAGATTCTTCTTTAATCTCTTGAATTAGACGCTTGCGATTTGTGAGCTTTTTTATTTCTCGATCACTTTTCATCAGAGCATTGATGCTCGTACTCTTCTTATTCTTCTTCTCCCAGCTCTCAAGCTCTCTCTCTCAGGTGTAGGATTTTCCAAAAATCCAAAATAATGAATTTAAACTTTATGTTATAAAAAATAAGCTTAAAGCAAAGCCGGTCATTCACCACCACCTCCTTTCTATTCAAACTTAGCCACCAAGTTTACTTGGTCACCACCCTACTTGGTGACCAAGTGGCCAGCTCTATGCCCATGGGTCATCCCCGTAGGTTTTACCCATCCGGTGACTCATTAGTTCGATCCATGATTAATTTCTTTAGATCGGGAGGCAATCTACAATCTTCTTGGAAGACTAAACTTTTGACTTGACTTCACAAATCATTGAGCGACATAATCCAAGTCAATTAGATTCTAAAGATCCATGAACACTAAGTCCATTAAGACTTATAAGTATTCTACGCATTCCCTTTCTTGTATTCTCGTGTTTTTGTATTCTCTTTATATTTAACTTTAAATCGATATTCATTGTATTATGCGATAGTACTATTTTTCTTTTTCTATACGTATAATAACTTCATTATCATACTCGTATTTCTCCGCATAATAACCAGTTATTATCATTACTCGTACATTCACGGAACTCACTTTTCCTAACCATAGGTTTTGAGTCATGGTGAAACTTTCGTTTTGCCATAACTAAATATTATTGAATATTCCATCACGTCTCGAGGAATTTCCATGATCGATAACTTCTCCGAATTTCAAAATAAATCTCCGGCGAAGCGGGTGAATAGTGCTTATTTCGTCTTTTTTCCCAGGAAATATTTTTGTTCCAGAAAAATTTTATTTTAAGTCTTGAAAATTCTTCTTGGTTCCATCTAGCTTCGTTGCCAGAATCCTCCGACTTATAATCATCTGCAGGTTATAGAAACGATTAATAAACACATATACGTAATAGTATTAATAAAATTCGTTTATTAATAACTAATTCTTTAAATCTTAATTTCACGGACAATAGAATTTAGGGTTTTTCACACTTATGGGTTAAATTAATTCACCAGAACTACAACATCTTATAATACCCATCGACTAACGTAAACATTAACCTTCTTGAATATGAATTTACAACTTCATTATTAAATCATCTAATTATTCATGTTTTGACAATTTCTTGAATTAGATTTCACTCACGAATTTGTTTTTCTCGACCAATTTGGTTAGTTTAACTTAGTTGTTTTAGCAGCCTAACTATATTAACAATATCTAACGACAATTCATGGATTATTTAATACAAATATTGTCTTCTAGAGCAATATCAAACTCAAAATAAGTCCTCATTACATTTATTATCACCTTTATTTCATAGAATAGTGAGGACTACTAATCTTATCATCTGGACCATCACTGGGTTCCCAGAGCTAGTCCTGCTACGTTCTCATTTCACGAAGAGAACAATGAAAAAAAAGGTGAGCTCAACTAGCCCGATAGAAATATTATGACTAAGATAATGCGAGAATAAATTATCATTAGCCTTGACGGTGTTAAGCGATAAAATATAACAAACATCAAGTTTAAGCTGCTGTTGAACAAGCGATCCATTAAAAGAGTCAGTAGAGAATAAAATCTACTATCTTTTATGATTTAAAAGGTTTTTCATCACTTTTATCATTTGGGACTCGACAATAAATAATCATCACATCATCCACCTTGCTCTGACCGAGGATATTCATTAGTATCACAACCACAAATTATCCATGCACTACGGGCGAGGATATTTGTGTATTCATCGATAATGGTCATGATCATGCCAACAATTTGTCCATCGATGCACTACGGGCCGATGAGGACTTTTACCACATCATTTGTAACATTACGGTCGTGATTATCGCAAGAATAATCCTGAGTCGTAATCATACCAAGTCCATCCCATACACTTCTGAATACAGATGACTTTCAACATAATATAAACATGAGGATGATGACAATGATATAAGAATTGATAAAACAAGTTCAAAATTAATTTATCCGGGAACTAATAACGTCAAATTGTCGACATGATACTTCTTTGTGAGAGTAAAATTCAAGAATGCTCGGAAGAATATTTCCATGAAAGATCTTTGGATGAAGCGCAAATATCGAGGATATTCCACTAATTTCATGGAGTATAGAAGTCAAAACTTTAACTTATTTGAGTATAATAAAGAATGGAATAACAAAAGAAATCACCCGGGCATGCGATAGGCCTTGCAGACGGAGTTATTCAACAGAATAATAAATAACGGAATAATAAATAAAGGCGCAAGCAGGATATTCAATAGAATAATAAAAATGGCGGATAAATGCGCAAGACGAGGATATTCAACAGAATAATAAATAATGGAACCGAGGTCAGCGTAAAAGCGAACGCGAGGGATATTCAGCGAGAATAATAAATAACGGAACCGGAAATGAGGATATTCAGCAGAATAATAAATAAGCGGTCGTAAAAGTATGACGAGGATATTCAACAGAATAATAAAGAATGGAATAACGAGAAAGAATTTCACCATGTATGCGGTAAAAGCATAGGCAGGTTATTCAACATAATAATAAAGAATGGAATAACGAGAAGAATTTCACCAAGTATAGGGTAGCCCTGGCGTATCTGAGTTATTCAGCGAATAATAAAGAATGGAATAACGAGAAGTTCTCTTCATGAATCTGAAAAATAATACCCCTTACCTATAAAAAAGCTGGATATAGGAGTAGTGAAGTAGCGAGAATACTTTTCTTCTTTTCTCTCTATTTTTCTCTCTCAGAGTTTTTAGTGAATTAAGTAAGAAATAATGAAGGAATGAGCTTACATTTATTTAGAGAAGAATGGATAAATAAGTAATTAATTAATGAGAATGGATTTGATTTACTTTAAATTTTATCATGATTTATTGATTTTATTATTAAAAATAAAATTTAAATAAAATATAATATAAAATTATAAATGAAAATATAAATAATAATATATATATATATATATATATATATATATATATATATATATAAAATATATATATATATAATATATATATATATATATATATATATATATATATAATAATTTATAATATATACATAATTACTATAAAATATATAAGATTTTATAAATATATATATATATATATATATATATATAATATATATATATATATATATATATATAATATATATACATATATAATATATATTATTATTTATATACAAATATTATATTTATATATAATATATTTAATATATTTTTTATATATATATTATATAAATATAATAAAATATAATAATTTTCTAAATTATTAGGTAAAAAATGGGTAAATAATAATAAATAAAATTTATTACTTCATAAAATACCTTAATATTTTTAACAACATTTATCATCATTATTATAATTCATGATATTAATCGACCGGAGTCGTTTTCCGAGAAAAGGGGCTTTCGATAAGGATTTCTCCCTATTGGCGCTTGATTAGGTGACCAAACCTCTCCTTGTGAGAACTTCTAGACATCGTTAATATTGCGAATAATAATATTAATAACTTTGTCATCTCGATTATTGATTTAATAATATATAAAATATTGACAATAATTGAATCAAATAACGTGAGAGATATATCGGCAATTCTTGTAGCAATAATTGAACAAAAGCGGTGACTTCTCACGTAAGCATCGATAATCAATACAGTGTGCTCTTATGCGACCACAGCGTATTCTTGTACTTTTAACATAGGGTGTTTCAGCGAGTTAACGGTAAAACTTCGTCGTTATTTTTCATAAAAATATTTTTGTCGTTTTCTCGATCAAATGCAATAATTTAGTTGTGGGGTCCACCATGATGATTGTCTTAGTTATACGAATATTCCTGTTAAAGCGAATATTCCCCGAGCCAATCGAATATTATATAACAACTTGCGTACTTTGCAAAATTTATAAATATTACCCCTGACTATAACATTATATCAAATTCATTCCATAATATTAAAAAAAATGATATTTATAGAAAATTCATCTTTATTCATAAAAGTTGGGGTCTGACCTCCCTTCTTATGAAATTTTGCCCTCGAAATTAGAGTGCGTACGGTATGTCGAAGAGGTAAGGATACCTTGATTTCATTTGATTCTAACTCCCGGTCATTTCCTCGACATCGTGGTTTCTCCATAAAACTTTGACTTGAGGTATAACTTGGGGCGTAGAATATGTTCCTTCTTATCAAGATTTGAGCAGGAACCTCTTCATACGTTAAATCTTCCGCTATTTAAATCAGGTTCTACTTCGATAATGTGGTTCGGGTCTTCCACATATTTCGTAACATGGATATGTGAAAAGCGTTATGAACACGAGACATACTTGGCGGTAAAAGCGAGTCTATAGGCCACGGTTCCTACTCGATCGAGGATTAAAAATGGGCGATAGATCGAGGATTGAGCTTTCTCTCTCTTTCCAAATCTCGTAACTCCTTTCCATGGAGCGACACGTAACAACACATGATCTCGATATCGAATTCCCGTCCTTTCGATGAAGATCGGCATAACTCTTTTATCGATCTTGTGAGGTTTTTATCGTTGTCGGATCGTTTGAATCTTTTTATGTAGTCATACGTACCAACTCGGTCCCAACAACGTTGCTTCACCCACCTCATCCGGCATCTTTGGAAGCGACACTTTCTTCCATCTGGCGCCTCGAATGGAGCCATACGATACTTGCTTGATATTGTTGTTGTAGGAAAACTCCACGATGGTAAGAACTTGTCTGACTTCCCTTGAAGTCGAGGACCGAGTCTTAATAAATCTTGAGAGTTTGAATAGTCCTCTCTGATTGTCCGTCCGTGCGAGGATGATATCTGAGAACTAAATCGTAAATCCGTGCCCGTAGCTTTTTTGCAAACTAACCCAAAATCGTGAAGTGAATCTTGGGTCTCGATCGAGAAACTATGGATCTTGGCATACCATGCGATCTTACAATCTCGTTTATATACATCTGAGCAAAGGCGTTCAAGTGTATAAGTTTCTCGTATTGGTAAGAAATGAAAGCGGACTTGGTCGATCTATCAACAATGACCCAAATTGCATCTATGCCTTGAGAAACCTTGGGAAGACCGATGCTTGAAATCCATGGTAATGTGCTCCCACTTCCATTACGGAATTTCAAGTGGTTCTGATGGACCTTTTGGTACTTGATGCTCGCGCTTGACTTCGTTGACAAGTTAGACACCTTGAGATAAACAAGCGTTATCTCTCTCTCTTATATTGCCCCACCAAAATGTATGTCGAAGATCGCGATACATTTTGGTACTCGAGATGGATTGCAAGCGGTGTGTTGTGCGCCTCCATCATGATTTTATACTTTAAATCGGGGTCGTTAGGAACACAAAATGCAGAGTTGACTCGAAGTATTCCTTCTTCATCGATTCTTGCTTACGGCATAGCACCTTCTTGCACTTTCTTCCTCATCGCATCGAGCTCAGTGCGTAGCTTGGCGACTTTAACTTTATCGATTAAAGTCGGTTCTACTCGTATATTCGCCATCATCACATGGGTCCTGAGTCTTTAACTCTATCTCCATCCTTTGCAAGTCATACAAAATGGGCCTTTGCGTTGACAATATCGCTTTTCGTACGCATATGATCTTACTACTCGATCGTCGGCTACCACGTTAAGCTTTTCGAGGATGGTATTGGATGGTATGATCATAATCTTTCAATGATTTCAAGCCAGCGTCGTTTGTCGCGTGTTGAGTTCCTTTTGAGTGAAGAAATATTTGAGGCTTTTATGATCAAGTAAAGATCTCCACTTTCTCCCCATACAAGTAATGCCTCCAAATTTTAAGTGCGAAAACAACATTTTTGACTCTAGATCATGAGTAGGATAATTCCTCTCATATTCTTTGAGTTATCTTGAGGCATAGGCTATGACTTTCCCATGTTGCATGAGAACACATCCTAACCCTTTGCGAAGCATCCTTTGTAGATGACAAATCCTCAAGAGCGGATGGTATTATTGTCGAGCAGTCTTTGAAATGAGTCTCCTCTTGAGTTCTTGAAAACTCTTCTCACATTCCTCGCTCAATAGAATTTTGTATCTTTTGAGTCAATTTGAGTTAATGGAGTAGCGATTAGAAAACCCTTCCACGAATCTCCGATAATAACCGACTAAGCCAAGAAAGCTTCGTACTTGATCTTTGATTTAGGTTGCTCCGACTTTGAATAGCTTGATCTTTCTTTGGGTCAGCGGATATTCCATGACTTGATACTACGTGCCCAAGGAATGCTACTTCCTCGAGCGAACTCGCATTTCTTGACTTGGCATAAAGCTTATATTCACGAAGCTTTTGGAGTATCGACCTCAAGTGTTGCTCATGATCTTCACGACTTTTGGAATAAATAAGGATGTCATCGATAAAGGCGACCACAAAGTGATCAAATATTCCTTGAATACTCGGTTCATCATATCCATGAAAAAGCGGCGGGAGCATTAGTCGATCGAAAAGACATGACTAGGAATTCATAATGCCGTCTAGGAGTTACGAAAGCCGTCTTTGGAATGTCATCGGTTCTAATCTTCAATTGGTGATATCAAGGAGCGAAGATCGATCTTTGAAAAGAATTTGGCTCCTTCTTAAGTTGGTCGAAACAGGTCATCGATACGTGGCAATGGGTACCTATTTTGATGGTGACATGATTGACTCAGATAATCAATACAAAGTCGCATACTCCCATCTTTCTTCTTCACGAATAGAGCAGGAGCACCCCGAGGAGGCGTACTGGGGCCGAATAAAGCCGATGTCTAACAATTTCTGCGGTTGGGTCTTTAACTCTGAAGTTCAATAGGAGCCATTCGATATGGGGCTTTGGAAATGGGTTTTGTCTAGGGTTCGAAAGTCGATACAAAAATTGATTTCACGCTCTCTGGGGTAGGCGGGGAAGTTCTTGAGGGAATCGTCGGGAAATTTATTAACAATAGAAATATCATTCAAAAGCGGCGTATTTTTGTTTAGATCGTGACATGAGCTAAGAAAGCTTGACATCCGTTTTTCAATAAGCGAATAGCTTTATGGCTTGAGATAGCGGTGATTGATTTTAATGGTTTGGTTGCTTGAATTAGCATAATAGGTTGGTTAGGAATATGAAAGCTAATGACCTTACGAAAATAATCAATTTTTGCATGATGAGTAGTTAACGATCAATCCCTAGAATTACGTCAAATGCAAGTATTTTCAATGAAATAAGATCGACGAGGTAATGTGAAGTGCAGATTTGAACCAAACAAGACTTATAAGCAGTGGATGTAATGAAGGTTTCTCCCAGCGGAGTTTCACGAGATAAGTCGAAGTCTAATTTCTCGGTCAAATTTAAGCGTTTGGTGCAAGTAGGAGAAATAAAGAATGGGTAGAACCGGTATCAAATAAGGTATAGACTTAGCTAGAGTTTATGATAAGCTTACGTGATGACCTCGTTCGGGTTCCTTGCTTTTCTGGGAGGTCGCGTAAAGCGCTCTCCTTGAACTCTGGCTTTGACTTTTTGGGGGCGACCTTTGGTGCCTCCATCCCATTTGAACTTGTCTTGATTGAATGACAAAAATCGGGCTAGGTGACCTTCTCTTCCACAATTATAACATGCTTTGGATGGCGTCAGCGTGAGTTTGGTGATGTGTCCCTCCCCTCGCATTTGAAGCATATGATAGGTGGTCGTTCTCCTTCCTTAACTGCGGGTCTTTGGTCTTGGCGTCTTTCCATCATTGTTGAATCTCCTCTTCTTGAAATGTCCATTCTTATTGTTTTGGCCATGATTACTGCAGAAGTGGTTACCATTTACGGCATGTTGATTCCCTCACGCTTGTTGTCATCCATAAGCCCGATGTTATTATCCTTTGGTATTATCATTTTTTCATTTTGCTCTCTTTTGGTTGGGTTGACTCGTTATCGGCGCTCGATAATTGAGCCCTATTAACAACATCGAATACAAACCACGGTTTATGAGAGATAAGATATTGGCGTATCTCGGGTTTCAAACCTCTTAGAAACATTCGCGTCATTCTCTCCTCATTATCAACGAATGGGATATGGCCGGGATAACTTCGGCAAACTTGGCCCGTCTTTGCGACACGGTCGTATTGTTTTTTGCTCGACTTGATGAACTCTACCTCTTTCATGTGATGAATACTTTCGGGAAAGTACTTGTCGTTGAATAATTCTTGGAACTTCTCCGAAGACATCTTGGTCACGGCGGGTTGAGTCGTTTTCTGATTCCCACCCGATGTCTGCCTCTGCTGCATAACATGAAGGTGGTGAAAGGAACCTTTTGCTCCTCGGAGCATCCCAGAGACATCAAATATCTTGGTGATCGCTTTATCACGTCTCGCCTTAAGTGGTTTTGGCTCTCAAAAAACTCGGTGGTCGGCTCCTTGAAGCTGTTTAGCGGTGGCCGTCAAAGAGTTGCCGGTGTTTCCACGCATTTTGGACGAGGAGCCTCTCTTACTTTGATGTTGCATGAATTGCATAAAGCCTCTGAACATTCCATCGTTCATCATTTAGTCGGTGTTGTTGTTTGCATGAGGATTATCGCCTTCACGATGCACATTATCACGATTATTGATCTGTGGAGACTCAGCGGTCTCTGTGCTCCATTGATATTCTCAACATTCTCGGATGTCATTTTCAAATCGCCCACAAAACAAAGGTTAATTAACATATCACATATTATCCCTATACTACGGTGAGCCAATTAAATACCAAATAAACTTAGGTAGGTCATACTAGCGAAGAATTCCCGTCTCTCCCCTCTAGTTCTTGTCTCACATCTCGGCCGGGGATCGTATCCTAAGCTTTGATACCTGTTGTGGCGCCCCAAAATAGGTATACATCACCCATCTTGAGTGCATGAATCATGGTACAAAATTCAAAATCTGACTAATAATATATCTTATCGTGTAAAATACACGACAAAACATATCTTTGTGAGTTTTAATACAGAATATTGTCTTCTAGACAATATCACACTCAAATAAGTCCTCATTACATTTATTATCACTTTATTTAATAGAATAGTGAGGACTACTAATCTTATCATCGGATGGACCATCACTCTGGTTTCCCAAGCTAGTCCACTACGTTCTCATTTCTGAGAGAAACAATGAAAGCAAAAGGGTGAGCTCAACTAGCCCGATAAAATATTATGACTAAGATAATGCGAGAATAAATTATCATTAGCCTTGACGATGTTAAGCGATAAAATATAACAAACATCAAGTTTAAGCTGCTGGCGGAACAAGCGATCCATTTAAAGAGTCGAGTAGAGAATAAAATCTACTATCTTTTATGATTTAAAAGGTTTTCATCACTTTTATCATTTGAGACTCGACAATAAATAATCCACATCATCATCATCCACTTTTCTGGCGAGGATATTCATTAGTATCACGACCACAAATTATCCATTACACTACTGGGCGAGGATATTCGTGTATTCATCGATGGTCATGATCATGCCGACAATTTGTCCATCGATACTACTACGGGACGATGAGGACTTTTACCACATCATTTGTAACATTACGGTCGTGATTATCTTAGAATAATCTGGTCGTAATCATACCAAGTCCATCCCATGCCACTCTGGCACGAGATGACTTTCAACATAATATAAACATGAGGATGATGACAATGATATAAGAATTGATAAAAACAAGTTCAAAAATTAATTTATCGAGGAACTAATAACGTCAAATTATCGACATGATACTTCTTTGTAGAGTAAAATTCAAGAATGCTCGGAAGAATATTTCCATGAAAGAATCTTTGGATGAAGCGCTTGAAATATCGAGGATATTCCACTAATTTCATGGAGTATAGAAGTGAAAACTTTAACTTATTTGAGTATAATAAAGAATGGAATAACAAAAGAAATCACCGGGCATGCGATAGGCCCGCATGACGCGAGTTATTCAATAGAATAATAAATAACGGAACCGAATTAAATGCGTAAAGCATACAGACGAGGATATTCAACGAATAATAAATAAATGGAAATATACTTTGTAACAATCTTATTCATTTATTAATAAAAAGTATTAATTTATTAAAGGCTTTTAATTATCTACATGATCTTTGTTTTTATAATATGTGATAAACCCTGTAGTTTTAAGCGATGCTTTAGAATAATGATGATGATCATTTAATGAGATCTAAATTCTTAGAAAGCTTAAAACTAAAATATTTCCCAATCGTTGGATTCTTAAATTGAGGATTAGTGAATCAGGATAGATTGATGTACATCGATTACTTGCTTTCGTTGGATGAGGATGATTGATCTCGCATGATCATTTTGTGTCTGGAACCTTTAAAAGCGAAGTATGTAGGTCTTTATTAGAGAATAAGTTCCTTTGAGCATTGGCTCGCTAAGGAATGCACGTAATGGAGTTTTTATTTACTGTCGACCAGTAGGAATTCACTGTAGTGATAGTAATCTCTGATGATCATGGACTTAACGAGATCATCATTAGTATCTTGTGTATGATAGAGTTATACTTTGACTTATTCATAGACCTTAAGGTATGTCGAAAGGTAATGCTTGGGTATAATAAGTTGTCACGTGGGATAATGTATGATCGATAAAAGAATCCACCAGCTAATAAAAAGAAGAGAGTAATCTACATGTGATTCGATAAATGAGCAACCCAGTAGTCCTTGGCAAAGCGGGGAATGAAATTAGAAAGGAGTTCTAATTTGCATTATTTGGAGTTGTGCATTTAAGGAGTCAAAATACATATAATTAAATAAAATAAGACTTATTGATAATTCCATCATGTCTTATATTTAATTGGGGCATTGTATAGTGGAAGGATGAATTATCGGTAACTATTTACTCGAAAGGTTCTTTAATGATTAATGTTGAAATCTATATTATACGGAAAATCGTAGATTGATATTGAGGAGAACATCCTCTTATTGTAGAATAAATATTATTTAAATAAATTAATTGTTTAATTTATTTATTTAAATAAAATTAGAATTATTCTAATTGATTTATTCCTGACGGTTTAATATGGAGAAACTAAAGGGTCACACCATAAAAGGAAGAATAATTATTTAAAGAAGTTAATGGCATAATAAATAATAATATGTTAAGTATATTTAATTTAATCTATGGTGATAGAATAAATTAAATAGCTTATATTATTATTTAATATTTTAGAAATATTAAATATAAATTAATAGAGAAGTCTTATTAATATTATTACAATTGTATTATTTTAATTTCTAAAAAGTTTGAGAATTAATTTAATATAAATCTTTCGTTTTATTCCAATTGGATTAGGAAAGAAAAATTTAGTTAAAGGAGTTTAATTAATTATCACTAATAAGATTGAGAACTTAATTAATTAAAGAATTTAATTAATTAAAACCAATTCATAATAATTATTAAGATGGGTTGCCCACATCTATAAATAAGAAGAGTCTTATTATGGGTGATATGGGTTGTTGACTTTAACCGAAAATGCGTAATAATTCCAAGTTGTTGGGAGATCATGCTTTCTATAGAGATGAAAACTAGGGTTAGCCATAACACCACATCTTCTTGAATTTTATTCTTCCTTGGTGGATCACCTCTAGAGGCCAAACATTTGGGTGGCTAACGTTGATACAAAGGAAGGAACCAAACTGCAGTGGATTGATTGAGGCGAAAAGTTGGAGGTGAACTTGTGCACGAGGAAGCTCGATCTTGAGGTATGATTTTTGTTCTTTATCTTTTCATTTAATTAATAAGTATGCATAAAAAGGATTGATCCTTGTTTATGGTTTGTAAAAAAATTTTTAAACTTCTGATTTCTGTAGCTTGCTTATTTTTTGCAATTTGATTACGTTGATGAATAATACAAACCTATGATAATAGCACTCGACGCGTGCCGTACATTTTCATCAAACTTCTTCTTTTCCTCCACCAAGTCCATTATCATCATTTTATATATATATATAAGTACATCCTCCTTAATCATCATAAATATATATATATATATATATATATATATATATATATATTAACACATAAATATCTATATATATGTATATTATCTGACTCCCACTCCGTCATTTCATTTCCCTTTCCCCACTGCGACTTTTCTTTCAAGCGTGGAGATTCCCTCTCAGGCCCCACCTCTTAATATAACTTTCTACTGAGTTATTTTGAGAAAAATGGGTAAATGAGGTCCATAAATATACGTAAAAATTATCTCGATAATTTTAACAACATTTATCATTATTATTATAATTACATGATATTTAACAATTAGAGTCGTTCCCGGCAAAAAGAGGGGCTTTTCAATGAGGGATTTTCGCATTAGGCGGCCTTGTGATTAGGTGACTGACCTCTCACTTGTGACGAACTTGAACATTATCGATATTGCGAATAATATTAATAACTCTGTCATCTCGATTATTGATTTAATAATATAAAATTATTGATGATAATTGAATCTGATAATATGAGAGATATGACTTTGCGATTCTTGTAACAATAATTGAACAATGCGAGTGACTTCTCCGTGGCATCGATAATCAATCATTAGTGTACTTCTTATGCGACCACAGCGTATTGTGCTCTTAACCGGATGTTTCAGCAGGTTAGCGGTAAAACTTCCACCATTATTTTCATGAAAGTATTTTGTCTTTTCAGCGTATCTATATAATAGGTAGTTGTAGGGTCCACCGATGAGTTGTGTATTATATGCGAATATTCCACTATTAAAGCAGATATTCCACAGAGCCAGTCGAATATTATATATGACTTCGCGTACTTTGCAAAATTTATAAATATTACCCCATGCGCTATAACATTATATCAAATTCGTTCCATAATATTCAAAAAATGATATTTATAAGAAAATTCATCTTTATTAAGCTAAAAGTTGGAGTCTTCCATTGACACTCCGTCTTCATCATTTGGGTTATGGATTTTGGAGAAGAAGAAAGCGAAGATAGCTCTGTAGCCTTTTTGTATTTCGCGTGAATGAAAAAAATGACACCTGATTTGGGACACTCCACCCCAATACTCGTGCGCCGTGTATTAATAGCGTATATGGTTTATTTGATATTTTCCCCAAATATGCATACATATACACTTATAGCATAGGAATTATATAATTCAGTATACATTTGATTATTCAAATAATATTTACATTAGACTAGGAATATAACTTAGTTGGGCCCTCGATATTGTTTTCCATAAAATTTATCATCTCAGAATATCTTAGAATTATGTAATGATAATTAATATCAATTGTTATGAACTTCCGCCATTTTATTTTCCATTCGTCCCCATTTGATTTAACTTCCTTTAGTTATACCACGCGAGACATAATTATGTGAACTTAGTAATTAATATTCATGAGCTTATAATAATATAATCTCACAAAATAACATTATTCTCGACATTTACATCTTATAACACTTAGTAAGTAGAGTAATGCATTGCACCGTATTGTTACATTTGATATCTCCATATTGCACTTTAATGTTAACATACTGAGTATTTATACATATGTATTCAAATGGCGAAAAGCACTTTTTGTGCTTTGTGGTTATAGTGTTTAAGCAATTATTATGACTTTTTAAAATATTCAATTAGCCAGCTTCGAACTTTTAAAATATACTGATCGACCCATTCAAAGTCAAATTGATTAACAGACGTTACAAAATATCTCGACTTTTTGAAAAAATAAATAATAAGTGCATTTCTTGGGAGAGAACTTTTATTTACGTGACTTTTTGAAAAAAAAATAAATATTAAATGTGCACTTTATAATATTTTAAAAAATATGTTTTTTAAAAGTATAATTTTTTAAAATAGATTTTTTCAAAAAGCAGATTTTAAAAAAAATAGATTTTAATAAAAAACTTGACTTTTTAAAAATACATTTTTTAAATGATTTTTTAAAAAATATAATTTTTTAAAAATAGATTTTTTTAAAAGCAGAATTTTAAAAAATAAACTTTTTAAAACTGATTTTAAAAAAAAATACATTTTGTAAAAAGTGATTTTTAAAATTACATTTTAAAAAGATTCTTTTTAAAAAAGTAATATTTTTTTGAAAAATCATTTTTAAAAAGTTAGTTTCTTGAAAATCTATTTTTAAAAATTCTCTTTTTTAAAATCTATTTTTTTAAAATCTATTTTTAAAAATATTTTTTTAAAAAATTTAAAAAATAGAATATTTTAGCATGACTTTTAAAAAAAAGCAGATTTTAAAAAAAAGATAATGTTTAAAATAGATTTTAAAAAAAAGGAACTTTTTTAAAAAAATCTACTTTAACAAAACATATTTTTTAAAAATGATTTTAAAAGTTCATTTTTTTCTAATTCTATTTTTTAAATCTATTTTTTGAAAAAATTCAATTTTTTTTAAAATCTGTTTTTTTAAAAATTCTATTTTTAAATATATATTTTTTATAAATTACATTTTTTTAAAAAAAGCTTTTTAAAAATCACATTTTAAAAAATCTATTTTTTAAAAATATTTTTTAAAAAAATTATTTTATTTTATTTTATTATATTTTTGTTATTTTTAAAATGTTAAATATTTTTTTAAAAATCTATTTTTGAATTTTCAAATATAAGTATTTTAAAAAAAATTATAAAATATAAAAGTAATTTTCAAAACTATTTTAAAAGTATTTTATACTTTTTTTTAACAATTTTTAAAAAAGAGAAATTTTAAAAGTGCATTTGAAAAATCTATTTTTAAAAATCATTTTAAAAAATTATATTTTTTAAAAAATCATTTTTGAAAAACATATTTTTTAAAAGTTCTATTTTTACAAATTCTATTTTTTAAAATCTGTTTTTTTAAAAAAATGCATTTTTAAAAAATTATTTTTAAAAAATTATATTTTTTAAAAAGAAAAGCAGATTTTTTTAAATTATAATGTGCCACGTATTTATTTTTTTTTAATACCCACGTAAGAAAAAGCGTCAATCTGTAATACACTTAATATTTAATTTTTTTTTTCGAAAAAAAGCCGCGTAGGATATTTGTAGCGTCATTGCCTTTCGATTTGAATGAATGGAGTTGCTTGAATATTTTAAAAGTTTGTTGGGCTAATTGAATATTTAAAAGCACGATTGGCTAATTGTTTTTAAACAAATTATAACCATGATGACTTAAAAGTGCTTTTTTTGGTGGTTCGAATACTTATAGCATATATTATATTGTTGTCGATCGAGTCATCACACTTCATTCCGTATCATATAGATGTTATTCTTATATAATATATAAATAATTCTTGCATATACAAAATTAATTCAGCACCAATTATTCATTCATTAAATTATTTAATGAATGCTTCCTTTCATGCTTTTTGCCATCTTAGGCGTATTCCTTATTTCGTCTTGAAGTTTACTGCGATTCTCCACACTTATTATTCTTTCGATATAATATTTGTGTGACTTCGAAGCATTTAAATGTTAAACTACCTTAATTAATTATAAAGTATAACTTTTAAACTTATAATAATTAATATATACTCATTAGTTATTTAAATGATAGCATCCACGATAAAATAATAACTTAAGTTATTTAATATATTAAAATAACAGTTTTCTTTCATTAATTAACTTGAAGAAATACATTGAAGTATATATTATTTTATTCGTAACATAAATATTATGTTTTCTCAAATAGAAGACATTTACAATTAGAAATTAATTTGCTTATTGTCTCAAAGATATTATTCTTGACGCATTCGTATATTATATATGAAATGTAGATAATAAGTTTATTTTTCTATTATAATAAATTGTTTCCCATCAATTTATTTACATATATATAAATCGTTTTTAATATATTTACTATATTATTAATCATACCTTATACAAAAAAATATATAAGGTAATATTATTATTAAAAAATAACATTTTCTCCTTTTGTTTAAAATAACTCTGATATTGAAATTATTTTAATATCTCTAGTATAAATATATAATTATTATTTCTCTCTCCCTCCATAAATTGTTCTAAACAATTTCTTGAGAAGTAAATATTCATTTAAGATATAATGATTTATGTCTCGCTTTAATAGCGATATATATATTTCGCGTTATTTATGCATTAGAGTTTACCATATTACTAATTTACGGTAACTTATATATAAGTATCCACGTATTCAATACGCTGTATTAATTCACTCCTTTACTTAAGTAAATTAAACCTTGTCTTATGTACCATGGTTATTTGAGGTTTAACATACTACGTTATATTATTCCATAACAGCTAACTACATATCCCGATTGTGATATCTCTGCTTATGACCATTAAATTCTCAATTAACTAAATGTTTCACTATCCAGAAGCCATTAAAGGATAACTTCCCGTCTTATCGATAACCTATATTATAACCATGTAGGTTAGTAGTACACATACGAAAGAAAATGACAATTATCACATTAATACGTCAACTACTATGATAAAATAATCCTATATAAACTATTTAATGCTCGATAGGAAATATTATCCACTTCTTTTATCTCCAATTTGAATTATCTCTGCGATCGTATAACAATATATAAAATAATATATTTATTAATCACACAAAATCACATATTACATGGGTTCGTATTACACATGTAACACATTCCTACAATACCTTATATATACATAAATATTTTTAGTCAGAACCATTTCACTTAAGAATTTATTTACTAAATTATTATTTTAATATTTTTAAAATTACCGAGGTTGCTACAGAGGAATTGGTGTGTGTGAACAAACAAGACCTTATGGCCTTTGGTTTATGTAATGACATCTTTTATTTTTTTTAACTAATAGTAAAGTAAATTAAATTAAATCGTATAGGTTATTTTTTTTTTCTTTAGCGTCTTATTTCTCTCTAAGACCTACAAAATGATTGGGAGAGAGAAGAAGAAACACAGAGGTTTTAGAAAGAGGGAGGCTTGGTGAGAAGAGAAATTGAAGTTGCTAAGAAAACGAAGGGTTTATTTTGCAAATCGAGGTAAATTGATTCTAAGTTGTATATTTTGATTTCTTAGTGATTATGTATCGTAAATTGATAGTTGTGTTGGATTGATATATCTCTTCTATAGTAAGGTTTTATACTCTAATAAATCATCACATGTAGTGTTGTTTACGATAAAAATCATATAAATTGGTTTTATAAGAAGAAAAGTATATACTTGGTGTTTATCACTTGAAAAGTGGGTTTAAAGTACAAAATTTTATGCTATATATATTTATAATCTATAAATTGAGTTAGATTATGTTAATATGTGAATCAATGAAATCGGTACGTGAAGTTTAAATCATGTTAATGGGTTAAATGCTTGAAATAGTGGCGATCAAATTTGCTAAATGTGTTTAAAACATTGAAATAGAGTATGAACATGTATTTTGGGTCAAATTTTTAGAGTTAGTTAATGTTTTATAAATTATTTAGAGTTCTAGTAATATTTGTAGATTCTATGAATTACGAATCCGTAGAATCAGCAGACTAATTTGGATGTATAACTCAAGTTATGATTGAATTAGTAGGAGAAAAGAGTCGAAAAATGGCATAAACTAGCATATAATCAAAGTGAAGCCTAGCCTATTGTAGCAGAGAAAAGCTGCCAGCATATGTATCTTGACGTATGAATGCTTTGACTTTGGTTTGGTAAAATAGTCATAACTTTTTCATCTGAACTCGATTGAGTTGATCTGAGATGATCGAGCGAGGGCGAATAGACCTACGACTTTTTATTCTTTTCGTTTTTGCAATTTGAAAGGTAGGAAAAGGGGTCAAAATGGTCATTTGTAGGACTCTTGTGTTTCGGGGGACAATCGGGAGTCCCAGGGCGTCGGGCATGCACCTATACAGAAGTGTGAGTACTCTTGGCGATAAAGATATTGTTCTAAGTTAGAGAACATGAATATTATGAAGTATAATGATGCTTAACATTAATAAATAATGTATTAGATAAGTTGTATCACGCGCATACTAAGCTTGCGCCTGAGAGATAAATTGGCGTGTATATGGCGAATAAAGCGTCGAAGCAGCGTGATAAAGTGATAATGAGGCAGCAAAAAGTGTTTTTATTCAAATGGAAATGAATATTATAAGGTGTTGAATGGTGTTAATATAAAACCAATAAGTAGTCCTATGGGGACTTAAAGCATTTTGAATGAACTTGAATATGAAATACTGATGAGATATAAGTTAAAAGTTAACCTGATCAAAATTGAACATTGTGTATTTATGATAGGAAGAGTTATGAGACTGGCGGTAGGATTTAATGTTTATATTATTCTTATGCGTTCTTTATGTGACTAATAGTTAATGCTGAATGATTATATAATTGTGTAGGGCCGTGAAGTGCGAGATATCATGGTATTAAAGCTGTTATTGGTGAAACAACTGATTAAGGCAAGTCTTTGATTTCACATTTCTTTATGTGAATTTGATTGTATTTTAAATCTTTTTATTGCAAAGAGCATGATGTATTGGTATATATATATTGAATGTATGAAATGATAAAATTAACTTATATTTCGTTGATTGAGTAAAGCATGTTGATTGAGTAAAGAAGCTTCAATCTTTATCATCTTATACTTGTTATATGAACTATAGCATGTATGTTATGTTAGTCGATGTTTATGAGATATATGTTGAGTATCTTATTATGTCTTCGTGATGCGTGAAAAATGTTGGATTTTGTTGTTGAATTTATTCGACTCGACCTTGCAAATAACCATTTTTGCATATTAAGGATTGAAAGGTAACTTACTATGTGCTACTTGAATGACTTGGATCGAGAAATAATACCACGAATTAATATTTAGCTAAAGTTGTTATTTCTTTTAAACCATGATTAAGATTAGCGGATATTTAAATGTTTTTATGATGTATATTTTATGTTGATTTAGCAAAATTAAAAAGTTTGAGATTATACATCTGCAAAGGTTGTCAATTGAAATGTAAAATTGATATAATAATTTGTGATAAAGTGAATCATGGATTATATATGATTCAAAGACATATGAGAGGATAAATGTTTTTGATTCGAGGAATTAAAGTAAGGAGATAGAAAAGTTTAAATTATTAGCATGTTATTAAAGGTTTAACATGAATAATGATGTAAAATCGAGAGGTTAGGCGTATTATTAACAATAAAGTCGATTAATTGTATTGTATAAATTTTGGAGATTAAATTACGGTTGGCATAAGTTGTAGGTTATAAACCTTGAGGTAGGAATGTAGTAGGCATAACCTTAGAGAGAGATATGAAGATAATGAAAGAATAAGCTCACATAGAGTTTGAAACAATAAGAAGTAATTTAAGAAATTTATATAGAAGGATTAAAACATGCGTGAGAGGATTCGAAAGAAGAATCTACATGAGTTATGGAGTTACCCAGCTCGATAATAAGAATATATGGTGATAATAAATGGGCATGATGTCTTTAAGAAGAGGATGGTATGAGGAAGTTAAGAATAGAAGTTATAGTTAGTATATTACTGGTTGTACTCTTTAGTAGTTGATGTATGGTATACGGGCTACTTGATTCCTTACATAGAAATTGGAGGTATATCTGAACTACGCAACTTCGGAACCTAGTTTTGTTGGTTGTTTGTGGAAACCCACTCAACGTACCATATTGAAACTATTAGAGACTCGATGTGTACAAGTGGATAAAATGGATACGTGTATGATGAAAATGTGGAACTTCAGAATGAAATGTTGAAGAATATAAATGAAGTTGGGAAATTCTTAAGCGGGAATTGTTATATAAGCAAAGAAGATTGAAGAAGAATCTTGAAAGAGATATAAAGATAAGAAATGGGAGTTACCCTAATGATGATAGCGAAGATAACAAATAAATGATGTGTAAATGAAATGAAAGAAAATGGGATGCGTAAAACAAAAGCGATCACGAGTTAAGAAAAAGAATTTTAAGGGAGATGAGTTATAGAATAAGATCGCGGTGTGATCACATTTTAAGATCGTAGAATAAAGATGGTGCATAATGTTTGAATAATTATAGCTTAATGCTATGAAGATAATTGTCTTATGAAATAATCTGAGATAACTCACGAGTTATAGATGAGTGTGATCAGAAAAATTTATTATCGAGAAAAAGCAAGTTAAAGGTAAGATAGAGTTAGGTGGGAGTTTCAATTGAGGACTCGTATGATCATTTGAGTTGGCCTGAAAGCCTTTGTATAAATGAGGTTTTAGCACTTACTCATAGGTTTATCACAGTGATATAATCATTGGAATGTGGATTAATCGGCCTTGTATCGATATATGTGTAAGTGAAAGGTGATTCTTTTCTCATTGTGTATATTTGATAGTTAGAAACTATTAAAGATTAGTCGAGATATTATTAGGATTAGAGTGCGGTTCTTAAAACTAATGAATATGGTAAGTTTGTGACTGTCAATAATATGGTATGTTTTGAACCCTCGTGAATGAATGGCATAATAGTGCGATTGAGATAAGTTCTTAGCTTCATATTATTGTGGCAGATCACGAACTTCCGATATCTAGATAAGTTTGATGAAGCTGGGGTATAGAAAATTATGAATTAAGAATTGGGGATTATGGGAATAGATGGAATTATTAAGCGATAGGTCCAGTATAGAAAGTGGAGTTGACGGTGGAAACCGCGGAATTCGAATCTTCTAGCTATGCTGAACTTCAAAATTTTAAGACATCAGTACAAGTGTATATGCCTTTTAAAATGAATCTTTACTCTTATGGCATGGTGACAAATGTGTATGTGTGGACTTAGGGACAACGACCTGCGTCATTACACAGTGAGATATGATATCCATGGCCCGATTTTCAAAAGATTTTTGAGCTGTTTAAGAATAGTCTATGCTAATTATTTGACTGAGCGAAAATGATTTGAAAAATATCAAAATGTATTTTATATCATTAATGTTAATAAATGGAACACAGTCTTGAAAATAATAAAAGCGTGGAGTTATCAATCTGAAATTTCTTAGTGTTGGATGTGATCAGGATCGTCCCGGCCATTATGGTATGTGGTATGACAAAGAATCGCAAAAGCAGTGAATCACTCAAGCGAGAACGTAAATATAAGTCACGATGTCGTAGCGTGGCAACATCATAAAAAGATTTATTTAGATATGGAATATATATATATATATATACATAATAATATAATATATGTATATTTTTGATTGATGTTAATTGTTGCAGAAATCTTTCTTTATTTGAAGTTAAATTTCGTGATTAATATTGAAAGGTATTAAATAAAATTCGAATATTAGATTTGAAAAGTTATGCCAAGTGAAATTGTTTTTGGTCTTGATTCGAGATGTTGAGTGATGGTGTACATAAAGAGATATAAAGGGAGCTGATGGTTTACGAAAATGCTTAGCATTATGATGTTAAGATATAACGTTGTACCGCATTATGAGAGATGCGATAGAACGTCGTGCATAGTACTTGCAGAGTGTTGAGGTCGTGAAATGCCAATAGCACAGCCACACAATGAAGGCATTCACAGAAGGTGATCGTTGTTAAACAGGGGAAGAGCTCTTTGGTTGTATAATGTAACATGATTGTGTTAAGGCGTTCAGTTGAACTACTTAAGCTTTGAGGGCGTGGTCTAGAGATGTATCAGGCATGATTTGGAATCTTTTTAATTTCACATTATTCCGTACTCCGCTTTTGATTATTGAGCAATTATGGAGATTCTTATTGATACGAAGGTGAAAGTGGAAAGAAATAAGAAAATTAAACAAAACATAATAATTTCAAGAAAAGGGTGAAATTCGAGAAGAAAAAAAGAAATGTGAGCTACTAGAAAGGAAAGGGTATGATATGATGGTAGAAGATGCTTAGAAAGGGAATTTGATTATAGAGAACTGACGAATAAATAGAGTAGTAACTTATAAATCTATTTGATAAATGGAAGAAGATGAAGATTAGAGAAATCGAAAATTTGAGGGGCCAAAATTAGCAGAAAAGTGGGATAATGTAATATGCCAGAGTTTATGATCATATAGTATACATTAACTGATCCTTTGAAAAGAATAATGAATAGGTCGAAAAATACTGCAATACACTCAAATATCATTGAGTCTAAAGTAAAGGTTATAAATAAACTTCACAATTTATTACTCCGAAATGGGGTGGAAATATAAACATATTGGTGTGTTAAGTTATTGATAGATAGATTTGGGGAAAAGCTTGATTAAGGTAGAGGTTTTCGATGATTTGACGGAATCCTTATAAGGGAAAGGATAATGACACGAATTTTTATAAGTTATTTAATAGTAAAATTGTATTATGAGATGTTTTGAGTTTGGTATGTATATATATGCTATATATTTTGAAATATGTGATTTGGTGTGATGATATATATATATATATATATATATATATATATTCATATATTGGGAAAGTGAGGTTTAATAGTTAAGTTAACTATTGAAGAAATTAAATGAATTTGGTAATTATTTTAAATATTTATTAAATTAAATAAATATTTTAAATAATTTATTTATTGAAAAATAAATAATTTATGATATTGTGGTATAATAATTTGATTCGTGTATGATAATTAAATTAAAGCAAAAGAGTAAATTTTATT
Source organism: Panax quinquefolius (assembly GCA_020205615.1). Taxonomy (NCBI): domain Eukaryota; kingdom Viridiplantae; phylum Streptophyta; class Magnoliopsida; order Apiales; family Araliaceae; genus Panax; species Panax quinquefolius. Next base: position 105,475,982 of record CM035174.1, on the reverse strand, counting down.
CTTTGAAGATTTAATTTAATGAATTAATTAAATTAAATGAGTTGTTTATTTAATAAGAAAATAAATTAAGATTAAATGATTGTTTGTTCTAATTTATTAATTAAATTAGATATATAATTATTTATTAATTGTGAAATATATTATAATAGAAATTATAATATTATAATTATAAGTGTAAGCTATTTAAATTAATTAAGCCCGTGTGAATGAAAAACTATAATATATCTTATTAAAATAAATAAGTTGGAAGAATATTTAAAATATTTATTTAATTTAAAATACGAA